>ML103258.1:2358-55789 GCA_003697995.1 Taxidea taxus jeffersonii
TGGGTCCAGCACCCCAGGACCCTCACCACATTTGGACTCAAGAGCTTGAACCCAACAGTCATTTCCAGAACTTTCATTTCAGACAGAGCCCTGGGGCCCTCACTACTCTCCTTCAAATGCAGCTCAGGCTCTTCACGTCCCCACATCCCCGGTTTGGAGTCACCACAGCTCCAAAATTTACTCATCCAGAAATGGGGCTCAAGAGCCTTCCGGCTCAGACAGGCTCCAAAGTCGGCTTTGGAGCCACTCCAGACGCTGGAGAGCTTTGAAACTGAGCTTCACGTCCAAGTCAGAAACCCCAATCCAGGAGAAAGGCTGGGACTCCCACCACCCCCAAAGACTCCAGGGCTTTGTGTCTCCCCAAGGACAAAGCCCCACACCCTAGAGCCAGAACTGTCCACCCGGCATCACTTCCAGAATCCTCGTCCTCAACCCTGGAGCCTAAACCCCGCTGGGCCCTCACTCCCTGGTGGGGTGGGGTTTTGTCTCTGCAAAGGCACAGAGTGTCATCCAGCCTGAAGAGTCCCACAGGACTGTCACCGCCATCCACCTTGGAGGGTGGGGGGCAGTGATCAGGTGCATCAGCTGGAGCCAGCCTGCCCTGGGGGTTCAAGTCCCAGCTTGGCCCCAGGCTAGCTGTGGCATTTGGGCTAATCTGCTTAATTCCCGCCTGCCTGGGAGGATGCTAACAGAACAGTGCTGCCTTTTACTTGCATATTATTTTCTAAAATTACTCTCTTAGGTCCAACATAAGGGCTGGAGAAACCAGCATTGGTCTTGGTCCTGCTGTCCGGGCGGATAGTGCGGGCAACGCTGGTGTTGACTGAGGATAGAGAATTGCCCCAAGGATCCTGTGAGAAGAGTGCTGTCATCCCCCCCTGGGAGACGCTCAAAGAGGGGAGGGTCCCACGGAGAGGAAATGGTCCACCAGGATCTGAGCGGCGCCTGCGGCTGTCCCAGTGCGTGTGCGCCCCGCTTGCCCGTGCGTGTCCCCGTGTCCCCCGTGGCTCCCCGGCTGGGCCGGCCCTTCCTGCCGCCGGCGGCCCTGCGCCCCCCTGCCCTGGGCTTCCTGTGACTGCCTGTTTGTTTGCGAGCCCTGGTGGCGGCGGCGGCAGGAGAAGGAGGGAAATAGTATTAATAATGGCCTGGTTGCAGCAGGAAACGGCCGTCAGACACGCTCGCCGCCTCCCTCCCTCGCCCAAGAGCAGGAAACGCCGGGATGGATGCCAAAGCCGGGAGTCCTCGGCCTGGCGGCGGCGCGGGCAACAAGGGGCCAGGCCGGCGCGGGCCGGTGAGGGGGGCTCTCACCTGATGTCTGGGTAGTCCCGGACCAGCACCCCCACCTCCACCTGGATGCTGGGCGTGTCTTCCAGCTGCAGGACTTCGGCCAGATGGGGCACCACGGCGTCCAGCCACGAGGCCTGGGACTCCTGCAGGGGAAGGCCCCAGGCTCACACTCTGGCCCCAGCACCCCCCCCTCGCTTCACGTAAACCGCACCCCTCCTGGCCTCTGTTCTCTCCGTAAAGCCGAGCAAAGGACAGGCCGTGATCAGAGGTTTGGAAGGTCCTGGAAGCTTTGGAAATGTGAAGGCAAACCCAGTCTAAACCTGTCTATTCCCAGTTTTGCGGATCACGGGGGGCTCGGGGACATCTCTCCAAACCTAGTGGTCGTATTCAAAAGGTGACCCTTAGGGGTAACTGGATTACTTGTGCGAGAGGTCTCCCTCCCTGCGTTCTCCATAAAGTGACGCACCCTTCGCCCCCACCCCCACCCCGCCCCGTCCCCGCGATACCGCAGACTAGAAAGTCCTGGAAATGCAGATGAAGGAAGCACTTCCGGTCCTGCTGATTACAACTGGGTGCAAATAAGAGTGGGTCGTGTTAAATTCTTGGATTGGGAATTCTTGAGTTTCTGTTGGTGTTTAGCGTCTCTGTGTGCTCAGAGCAGCTCCTGTCTTAGGGAGTGCGAGCTCCGGGCCAGGTAGGGTCCTAAGCACTTAGCTGGACCGAACTGATGGAAACCCTAGCCCCAGGCACAGGGGACACAAGGCCGGTTTGCGCCCGGGGGCCAGCTCTCCCCCGGAGCAAGGCAATTTTTAGGCGTGCAAGGTGTCACTGGGAACTGAAAGTTAGGTGTAAGGCCTTTTTCTAAGCCCCCCGCCCCCGGGCCGCACTGACCAGCCTCCGGAACAGCCGCTGCAGCTGCGCCGCGTCCTCCCGGAGCCTCCCCGCCACGCGGCTGCGAGTCCGCGCCGAGCGGCAGCGCAAGCGTCCGCGGAGCAGGGGCCGCACGTACTCCACCAGCGCGCGCCGGTGCAGCTCGGCCACCAGCGCCTGCGGACCGAGGGAGACGCGAGGGCCAGTGAGCCGCCGGTGACGCCCTGCCGGCTCCCCACCCGCCGTGCGCCCACCCCGGGCACCGCGCGGGGAACCTCCCCTGCCCCCAGGGAGCCGCGCCCCCTCGTCGCCCCCAGCCACCCCCCCCAAGCAGCCCTCCCGACTCCCAACGGGTGACCTCTGTCCTGCTGGATGATACCTTCCTCTGCCCCCTAACCGGCTCGCCGACACCCCCCTGCCGACTCCCAAAGGGTGCCCCGTCCCAGCCCTCTCCCCAGTCTCCGGAGTTCTACCTCCCAGGGGCCCCCGCCCTGTGCGAGCCGCTCCCTACGCCCCAGTACCCACGCACCTGCCTCCCCGCAGAGCCCGCGCAGAGCGCCGCCTATCGCACCCGGAGAGAGCTGCTCGGCGCCTCGAAGGGGTCTCCCCCTACGGAGCGCCCGGGCTCCCCACTCTCACACCCAGCCCTCCCTCCCCCACCACAAATCCGCGCACCTGGTAGGGCTCGTCCTGCATCCTGCGCAGTGCCAGGGCCTGAGCGCCCAGTGTGCCCACGATGCCATCCAGGGCCTCCGGGCTGTTCAGCCACTTCCTGCGCATCAGCTTGTTGAAGTAGGGCTGGGGTGGGGGGGCAGAATGGGGGGGGATGGCTTTAGCTCTCCTCCCTTCCACCCTCTTTCTCCACTTAGCAGTTCCACAGAGGAGAGCTGGACTTGCAGGGCTGTACTGTGCCCTTCCGCGGCGCGCTGTCGGGGGAGGGAAACGGACCATCCCC
The DNA here is from genome assembly GCA_003697995.1 of Taxidea taxus jeffersonii. Lineage (NCBI taxonomy): Eukaryota > Metazoa > Chordata > Mammalia > Carnivora > Mustelidae > Taxidea > Taxidea taxus. Next base: position 5,471 of record ML103258.1, read on the forward strand.
CAAGATGGACCCAGAGCGGTCAGGGCTTGGACAAGGGAATCCAGGAGTTTAGGAAGCCCAGAGCGGATGCCTGAGTCAGCGCAGAGTCAAGGAGGGCTTCCTGGAGGAGGGGACACCAGAGCTGATCCCAGAGGATGGTGGTAGTTAGCCAGGTGAGGGGTGTGCGGGGCAGTGGCTCCATCAGCGGAAAGAGCCAGTGTGAAGGCCGCTGGGATTTCAGATGGGTTTTCAGGTCAGAGGATCAGAAAGAGGGTCAGTGTGGCTGACAAGACCATCTATATAATTTGAGGGGCCTAGTGCAAAATGGAAACAGAAGGCCCTTATTCAAAATTACTAATAAGTTCAAAACAGCAAGGGCACTGTGGCACACCAAGCTTGGGCTCTTCCAAGCAGGGGTCCTGTGTAACTGCTCGGTTTCACAGACTCCTGAAGCTGGAACAGGGGACCGGAAGATGGGGCGGGTGGGGCTGTAGCACACAAGACTGTAAGGAGCCCCAGCTTACTCCTGAGGGCACTGGGGAGCCACTGCAGGTCCGGAGCAGATGGAGAGAGGCTTATACATTAGGGACATCTTGATGCTCCGGAGGGGAGGGGCTGAGGCAGAAATTGTGGGATGGGGGGACTGGAAGGAGAGGAAAGGGAGAAAGAAGTGAGTAACAGGGGTGAGGAGGGAGAGAGAACTACCCAGATAATAGATTTCTTAGGATTTCTGTGGGGGGAGGGGAGGGAAGCACTTGGACATGATCCAAGAGCTGGGACAGGCAGTGGGTCTGTCCTGAGGTGGATCTGGGGGCAGTGAGGGGAGACGCTGCGGTCTGGGCAGACCCTTGGGAAGGTGAAGTGCCGGGGATATCCGGGCTCGGGGGTCCGTGGGTTCTGAAACAGGTCCTATCCCACCTGGCACCCACTTCCTGCTCTCCCATTCCGACGGTAACCCCATAACCCGAGGGGTCTGACCCTCCCAGGATGGGGCCTCTTGTAGAAAAGCAGGTGAGGGACGCCTGGGTGGCTCAGTTGGTTAAGCAGCTGCCTTCGGCTCAGGTCATGATCCCAGCGTCCTGGGATCGAGTCCCACATCAGGCTCCTTGCTTGGCAGGGAGCCTGCTTCTCCCTCTGCCTCTGCCTGCCACTCTGCCTGTGCTCGCTCGCTCTCTCTCTCTCTAACAAATAAATAAATAAATAAAAATCTAAAAAAAAAAAAAAGAAAGAAAAGCAGGTGAATTAAATGAGCCAATGCTCTCGCTGCAGAGCCTGGCTCAGGGAGTGTCGCTCTTGCTACAAACCCTGTATTTTTAGGAAGATACCAGCCAGTACCCGTGGTCCAGGACCGAGCTAAGCACTCTCTAGCCACGATCTCATTGCTTCCTCACAGCCGCCCCCGAGAAGCCTGGAATTCCTGTGCCCATTTTCCAGATGAGCAAACAGAAACCCCAAGAGGACAAGTAACTTGCCCCAGGTCCCCCTACTTGGAGGCAGCCCAGCCAGGCTGGGAACAAAGACTGTACTCCCTGCCCAGCATCCCCATAACCCCCCCACCGCCGCTTGCTCATGTTCCCCACACAACATTCAACAAACACTCTGAGCCCTTCCTATGGGTCAGCCACGGGTGGGTGGCTGGGGACACATGGAGAACGCTTGGGGGCGCGCAGCACAGAATGAGACAAACAAAACTCCAAGCATTTGATCATCGTGAGCAGGTCAGGGGAATATGAATACTCATCTGATATTTGCTATTAACGTATATTATGTATCATATATATCATATATTATAACATATATGTAACATACTTTTTATATGTTATAATATATGTTCCCTCTGTTAGGTATGAAAACGGCACTGTGGTTATGTTCATTTTAAAAAGGACTTCTTATCTTTTGGAGATGCAGGCTGAAGTGTTGATGGATGATGGCAGGATGTAGGGGATCTGGGGGCCAGGGGGGGGGGGGGGGGGGTGGAGGAAAGGTGAAACCAGATTGGCCAGGCGTGGATAACTGGCTGGAGCCCGTCTGCCAAGAGGCCATTCTGTCATTCTGCCTACTTTGGTGTATGTTTGAAATTTTCCATAATAAAAAGTTATTTTAGAAACATTCCAACAAACCCTGCCCTTGAGAAGCTAACATTCCGGTGGGAGGAGCTGGTTGGGGGAGGGGAAAAAAAGAAAAAAAAATGGCAAAGGCCATTGCAGAGTGCAGGTGGCCCTAAGTGCTTGGAGGAAAACACAGCAGGGAGGGCGGAAGGGAGTCTCCTCTCGGGACTTCTGTTTTACCTAGGGCGGTCAGGAGGTCTGATCTGAGTCAAAGCTTGAAAGAGGGGAGAGTGGGGAGCTATGTGGCTACAGGGGCGAGGGGGAAGAGGGGTCCAAACAGAGAGATGAGCAAAGTGCAGAGGTGCTGGACTGGGTCTGTCTCGTGAAGGAACAGCGAGGGGACTGGTAGGGTGGGAGCAGAGTAAGTGAGGGGGTGGGTGGGAGGAGGTGAGGCCAGAGAGGGAAGGGTCAGACCATCCAGGGACTTGCCCCCCCCCCCCCCCCCCTCGCTCCTGATCCGTGGGGGGGGGGGGGGGGGGCCGGGGGGGGGGGGGGGGGGAGGGGGGGAAGACAGAAGGGGGAGGGGCAGACCCCCCCCGGGGACTCCCCCCCCCCCCCCCAGACTTTGGCTCTTGCTCTGAGGGAGCTGCGATGTGTGCCATGTGGGTTGAGCATGCATTACAACAAGCACACACACAGCCCTGCTCATTCCCAGGTACTGCCCCCTCCCCGGAACACTGTCACCCACCTCCCACTGGACCCTAGCCCCCATCTGGGCACATGCAGGAGCTGGAGGTAAATAGGGCTCCGGGATCTAGAAGAGGCTGGGCAGGGATCTGGGGGGCCTCGGTGGGGAGGGGCTCCACCCAATCCCCAAGGCCCCTTCTGCTGGTGGCTCTCCATCCTCCCCTTGACCATATCCTCCCCTCTCTTCCTTCCTGCACCCCCCTTTGCCCCCCCAGATGACCCAAATAGGCCATCACCCTCTACCCCCCTGCCCCCGTGCCTGCTTCCTGAACACTGAGTCATAGCCTAAAATGAACTGCAGGTTGGCGGGGTGCCCCCTGTCCTAGCACCCCCACTCCATCCCACCAGCGCCCTGCCTCACTCACCTGCAGCTCCTGGAACAGCAGGTCAGCCAGGACTCGGTGGCAGAGCCGGGTCACACGGTCCAGAGCGCTGGCGGCTGCTTCCCGGGCCGGCTCACTTTCCGGGGGCCCCACCCGGGCCAGGCGCTCTGCCAGAGCCCTGTGGGGGTCAGAGGAGCCAAAAGTCAGGGACTGCCAATATTCAACTCAACCACCTTGGACCCCTCTCTGGGCTTCAATGGACTCTATTTCATTGGCACAAGGGTGACAGGTCAGGTGGGGGAGCTGGGGGGAAGTCAGGGGCTCTGGGGAGAGTCTGGGGACTAAGCAACATCAGGGGACATCTGGGAGGCTGGGGGGATGTGGAAGTCCCATGGAATGGGACTCAAAACATTTCTAATTCTAAAATCCTACCCTTCCCATTTCTCTTAATGATGACCCTCCATCCCTGAAAGGACAGTAAGCCAGTCTGAGGGCAATTTGGCATTTTCTGTCCAAAATCCCAGCGTGTCCCTGAGAGTCCCCATGTTTGTGGGAATTGACAGGTGAGCCAGGTTTTGCCTCTGCCAAAGGGTGAAGCCAACTCTCCGTTCACTGGGGACAGTAAATATGTGCTGTATGCAAACAGTGGAACAGAGTTCAGGTTTTAGAAGGAAACAAATGTGGGAACTCCACATGCTATCGGGAAAGTCTCCAGCCTGTTAAGGGGAAAGGCACAAAAATGTGTTCAGTAGTCTGCCATTTGTGGAGTTCTTTTTTTAAAGGAAAAGGAATACTATGTATACACACAGTGGAATATATTTACTTGTGTATATATATATATATGGAATGTGCATATGAAATATGAGATATGTATATGAATGCACACAGATTTGCATATGCATGAAGTATGCAAATCAATGCATACACTTATTTACACATATTTACAGGTGAATATATCAAAAGCCCCAGCAAAGATATGGCAGACCCTAGCAATAAGGATGGTGGGGAGCATGTAGGAGGGAGGCTTTGCACTGTATGCCCTATTGTATTTCCAATTTTGAACCATGGAAATGCATTCCCGATTTGTCAAATGCACGAAAAATAAGTTAATAAAAAAGGAGAGTAAGATAAAAAGGCAAAAAAAAAATCTGTAATTCCTAGAGTGTTTGAGTCTAGCTTCTGGGTTCCTATAATTAGAACACTCCAATGTTCTGATCGCTCCATAATTCTAGGGCTCTGTGATGCTGAGGTTCTTTTCAGGACTCCCTAGTGTTTTATGCTTTGAAGGCCCCATGTGCCTGTTGCTCCGGACCAGCTCTGGGATCCCTGCCTAGGAACTGGGCATCCTGGTTCAGCTGTCGTGACCACTGGCCCTCTCCCCCCTTGCACACACTCGCTGGGCGCTCTCACCTCAGTGGAGGCCCACAATTGACCAGGGAGATGGTCCTGCTGATGTAAGTGTCAGGTAGCAGCTCGCGAACTCCCGGATTCTCGTGGAATCGTTCCACCCGCTGCTGGAAGCTGGTGACAGGAGAAGGGGAGGATGTGTGACAGATGGAGCACTGCTGGAGGAGGGTCTCTTGCTGGGCACTCAGCCCGGCAAAGCCTGTGATCCTCACTGATGCGCCCCTGCCCGTCCTGACTTGGTTCCCTTTCATCTCTCCTCTCTCTGTTGGATCCTGGGTACTGATGCCTCCCCCAGCAGCCTTGCACCCTGGCATCGCCCCCCCCACCGGGGCCCTCTGTACCTCTGCAGGAATTCCGCCAGCCCCCCTAGGCAGCAGTGGGCCATCCGCTCCCCAAACTCCTGGCTGATGCGGGGTGCTCGCTCCGTGTGCTCCTCTAGCAGCTGTGTAGTCCATGGCGAGGAGAAGGGGTGAGGAGGGGGGAGGTCCTGCTTTCCCACCACCCACCGTCCACCGGGGCACTGTTCCCGCTGATTCTCCTTCCTCTTCCCCACCCCCTACCTCGCACACATCCTGCGCCAGGCTGCTGGGCTGGTCCTCCATGCTCCCCCAGTGCTCCTCGTTCTCCTGCAGCACCCGAAGCAGGGCTGAGCGTGTCTGAGCCTGCAGTGGGAAGGTGGGGGAAAAGGCAGGAGTCAGGGGCACCTGGGAGCCTCTCCCTCCTTTCCTCCCCTGCCCCAAGGTCCCCACACCTTAGCCCCAAGCATATCTCAGTTCTACTGCTGAGCTTGCAAAGATTAGGCTGAGGAGGGAGGCTGGACCAGAAAACCTCCCCAGCCCTTTGCATCCCTAAATCTTTGATTTGGAGCTTGATATTAAGAGTCCATAGTTTTGGGGCACCTGGGTGGCTCCGTCAGTTAAGCATCTGCCTTCAGCTCAGGTTGTGATCCTGGGATCCCTGCATAGGGCTCCCTGCTCAGCAGAGAGCCTGCTTCTCCCTCTGCCCTCTCCCCCACTCATGCTCTCTCTCTCTCTCTCTCTCTCTCGTTCACCCTCTCTCTCTCAAATAAATAAGTACAATCTTAAATTAAAAAAAAAAAAGTCTGGAGTTTTAAGCTTCCTCCATCTGATAGCCAGAGAGTCTGAGGGTCTATTCTCTTATTATTTGATGGTCCCTAAGGCTCTGCTCCCCAGCTTCTGCAAAACAATTTGTTCAAGAGTCAGATTCTGTGATTCCCAGTTGCAAGGGTCTGGGATTCTAAGGTTTACGCGCCTCTGATTCTCTGGTCCCATGTTCCCTTCAGAGAATCTGAGAATGTAGGTATGTTGGAGTCTAAGATTCTAGGCTCACAGGTTACAAAGGTCCTGATTTCTTTGGCTGAGGCAGGACTGGCAAATAGGGGGCCAGGCTGGGTGTTTGTGGCCAGACCATTCTGCCAACTGGTCATAAACCAGGCTGACTGCCCTGCCTGGGTGCAGAGATTGCTCTGATGCTCTCCTCCTAGGGGGTCTTTGGGACTGTGAGCCAAGCTTCTGTGACTGATGCGTGCTCTAAGATTTGAAGTATCTCAATGTACCGAAACTTCATTGCTGCTCTCTACGCCTGGCTGGGGGCTTGGGTGAACAACGCTGAAGCTAAGACAGAAGTGATCCATGTGGGCTTACCTTTCAGTGTCTTTGGGGCAGAACTCTGAAGTCCACAAAGGGAAAAGGGAAATGGGAGTAGCAAAAGGAGGAGAGGAGGGGCCCCCAAGCCCAGTGCGACCCTTCCCTCCCTGCAGAGTGCCTCCTGCTCCCAAGTCCCCCAGTACCTTAACATCTGTGACGCATTCATCCTCCAAGCCCCGCAGGGTGCCAGGAGACAGAAGGGGCCCCAGCTCCCCATTCTCAAGGGCTACCAGGTCCACCAGCCCTAGGACCTCTCTGTGAGTGGGGGACAAGAGACAAGGAGGTCTGTGAGAGAGGGATCTGGGCAACTGAACCCCTCCACACCCAGTGTGCTTGTGACCCTGGGCTACTCCCTTCCTCTCTAGGGGCTGGCTTTGCTCATCCCTCAAAGGAACTCTCTGGAATGGTTGCTCCCCTGGCTCCAGTTCTCTGAGTCATCTCCCTGATGAATGGTGTCCGGGCAAGACTTGCAGGGGTCAAGTCCAGGCTTGATGGTCTGGCACGCAAGATCTCACCCATGATCAGTTTCACCAGACAGAAGTTCCCTCCCACCTCCTCTCCTTGTCCCCAGCACCTCACCTGGCCTTGGAGGCCTCCCCGGTCCAGCCCTCATTCCTCAATTCTGCAATCTTGCACACCTGGCCTGTGTGATACCATCCCTCTCCCTAGGCCCCTCCCCATATACACCCCAAGCTTTGGCCCGTGGCATCTTCTCAGACAGAAACACCATCTTCCTACTCCCTCCCTGCCATTCCAGGAAGCTCTCCAGACTCCTTGTCCTGCCTCCCTCTCTCTTAGATGGTGTGAGAGTGTCCTTAACACATATTCCCAGCGGGAATCTAGGAAGTCAGTGTCACTAGCTGTTGCTTTCCCATTCTTCTAGTGACAACAGGATGACTTGAAGGAACCACCCAACCTGCTCGCTCGCCAACATGTGGCTTGGGTGTGACCAGCTCCCCTTTCCCTGGACCGTGTAGGTGACCCAGTTACAGCTAATCACATTCCATGCCCTACCCACAAAATTGTGTAGGTGTTAGGATCCAAAAAGCCTCCACAGTTTGAAGATTCCAGGATTGGGAACATCAAAGGTGCTGAGGTTCTAACTGCTAACTAAGGTTATAGAATTCAAGGGACCAGGAGCGTTCTAGCCCTAACACTGGAAGGATCCACAGTATCAAAGTTCTAGGCTCTAAAGAGGGGATGGGGCCAAGGTTTAGGATTTGAGTCTCACTGGTGCTAAGGTTCTAGGATTGAAAGTGTCAACGCTCAAGTTCTAAGATTGGAAAAATCAACAGGGCTAATGCCCTAGGATCTAAAGAGAGAGAGAGCCGTTCTAGAATTCTGAGGGTTCTAGAATTCTGAGGGTCAACTATGCTAAGATTTTAGGAATGCTGTTGCTAAGGTTTTAGTATTTAAGAATCAGCGTTGTTAAGGTACTAGGACTGGAAGGTTTAATGGTATGAAGGTTCTAGGTTGAGAACCATCAACAGTGCTAAATTCTAGGACCAGAAGGGTGAACGGTACTGGGATTCTAACAGTATATATGTCAATGATGGGAAGGTTCTAGGCCTGGAGGGGTCCAAGCACTGAACTTCTAGAACTGAATGAGCCATTGGTGTTAATAGATTCTAAGTCTGGAAGACTGGGAGGTGTTAAAGTTCTAAGACTGGAGGGGTCAATGGTCAATGTTGCTAAGATTCTGGGAGTCTGACTGTCAGTGATGTGAAGATTCTAGGGCTGGAAGGGGACATGGTGCTAAGATTTTAAGAATGGAAAGATAACAATGCAAAGTGTCTAGAAGAAGGACCCACGATGCTTAGATTCTAGGACTGGAAAGGTGAGCAGCGCTATGATTCCAAGGGTGGGAGTGTTGGGATGCTGAGCTCCTTGGGCTGGAGGTGTGGAGGTTTTAGAACTAGAAGGACTGATATCACTAAGGTTCTAGGGGGGAAGGGTGGACAGCGCCCAGATGCTCGGATTGTCAATGTCCCCATGCAGAGGACTGGAAGGATCCCTGTGTTAAAGGATGCAGGAATGTAATGGTACTAAGGTTCTAAGACAGGAAAGGTCCACAGTGCTAAGGTTCTATGGGTGTAAGTGTCCACCATGCAAAGGTTCTAGATCTGGAAGGATCACCAGTGCCCCGATTCTAGGACTGGAAGGGGGCGCGGAGCTACACGTCCAAGGGCTGAAGAGGGGCTTAGGCTGAGGTCCTCGGACTGGAAGGGTCCACGGGACTAAGGCTCTCACACTACAGGGTGCCGAGGTTTTAGAACCGGAAGGCCCTATGTCGCTAAGGTTCTAGCACCGGGAGGGTGGACAGCGCTCGGAGGCGCGGATTGTCCCTGTCACCCGAGCCGAGCCGAGCGAGCACCGGGAGGGTCAACGGTTTTAGGATTCTAGGATGGAAGAGTCAGCGGTTCCAAGGTTCTTGGCAAGTGAAGAGGCCAGGGCTGGGGGAGCGGGTGTTAGCGGGGCGGGGAGGGAGGTTCTGGGCGACCCGGGGGCGGCCGGCCCCGCCTCACCTGGGGTACACCTGGTTGTGCCAGTGCAGCAGCGCGTAGCGGTCGGTCAGCGGCAGCCTCCGGCGGGCGGCGGCCCCGAGCCACTCGGCCAGCGCGCCGTGGTAGCCGCGCAGGTAGACGCCGAAGGCGCCCAGGCCCGCGGGGTAGGCGGGCGCCAGGCGGCCCCGCACCACGCCCATGTCCTCCAGCAGCCGCGCCCGCAGCGCCTCCAGCTGCCCCGCCAGGCCCCCCGGCGCCCCGGGCGCCGCCGCCTCCAGGCGCTCCCGCGCCGCGCGCCCCACCGCCTCGGCCCAGCGGGCGCGCAGCTTGCGGGCGGCCCCCGGCCCCCGGCGCCCGTCGGCCGCCTCCTCCTGCAGCAGCACCTGGCCCAGCTGCGCCACGGCGCTCGCCCCGGCGCCCGCTCCCGGCCCGGGGCCCGCCAGCGTCTCGCGCACCAGCGCCCAGAGCTCGCGCTGCAGGGCCTCGTACAGCAGCGCCACGTCCCGCGCCCGGCGGCCCCCGCCCGCGCCCTCGGGCCCGGGCGGCCCGGGCGCGCCGCCACCCCCCGACGACGCCAGCTCCTCGGCCTCCAGCTCCAGGATGTGCTCGTCGGCCCGCGCGAGCTCGCGCTGCTGAATCAGGCTCAGGATCTCCAGCACTGTGGGGGCAGAGCGGGCGGTCAGGGGCAGGGAAGCGGGCCGGCAGGCTGGGGGAGGGGGGTGAAGGGCCTAGAAGGGAGTCCTGCGACGTTCCAGGAGAACGACTGAGGGAAGGGAGTCGGGAGAGGGAGGCGGGGGCAGGGGGAGGGCACCCCAGGGGTGGAGGATGAGGAGAGGGGTAGGAGCGGGGAGGAGCCGGGAGAGGGGGGGGACGCTGAGAGGTGAGGGAGAGGGCCAGGACCTGGGGGAGAGGACGGGATGGTTAGGGATGGGCAGAGGAGGGTGGGCGATGGGCTAGGTGTCTGGATAAGGGAAGTAGGTCAAAGGACCAGAGTAGCACCAGGAGACTAAGAAGAGGGTGGGAGGGGGAGGAGGATGGGGAGAAGTCTGGCCAGTTGGGGGTAAGGGATTGAGGCAGAAGGGAGAGGGTTGGGGGGGAGGGAGGGCAGAGGGTACTGGTGAGTAGCTTATGATATAGGAAGGGGTCAGGATATTTGAGGGGCAAGGACAGGAAAAGGGCACCACACCTAGAGAAAGGGATCTGGGCAATGGCAGGGCTGGGGAAGGCCAGTCTGAGCCAGGTAGAGGGAGAGGGTGGAGAGAAGCAGTGGATCAGAAGGGCAGAGTGGAGGCTTGGAGTTGGGGAGAGGTTAGCAAGACCAGTGATGGGGTCTACTGGGGGATGGGATAGCTGTGGGGGTGACCTGAGACTCTGAGTTCAGACTCCCCCAAGAGCCGGCCCCATGGGGTTGGGAGGCCTTTGAGTGAAGGCAAAGGGAGGGTCCCGGTGGCCCAGGGTTACCCCCGACACCTCCACCGCCCCCCCTCCACTTCCTCCCTGGCAGAAAAACTGTTTCCTGGCCAGCGCTATTTCTGCCCATCCGTTTCCAGAAGGCGGGGGCGCCAGTCACCCCCTCGTCACCTCCCTGAAGTGCCCTCCCAGTCCCCAGGGAGCCATGGCTGAAATAGTCTCTCGCCAGGACCTAGAGGGTGCACAGAAAGGGCTCTCCCGAGGTCCCCAGTGCGGAGGCTGCATGCCTGGGGGGGGGGGGGGGGGAGTGAGGATGGGGGCGAGCCAGGGCCAGGGATCCGAGTGGAGTCTGAGGGAAGGGATGAGGGTGAGGTTGGGTGACCTCTACAGAGGGGGCAGGAAAGGAATTGCGGATGACATCTGGGGCTTGGGGGTCGTGTGGCGAGGGGGTGGATTTACGTGATCATTGAGCAGGAAAAGAAGGTGAAGATGAAATGTGGACTTGAGTTGGGACCAAGAATGTGGGCGGAGGTCGGGAATGGGAGGTTCGGACACATGGGGACTCCAGGTTGGGGTGGGGATGGGATTAAGGATGAAGGGGGAGGCCAGCTTGGGGTTGGGTTGAAGGTGGGTGCTGAGACGGGCCGGGGCTGGTGGCTGGGCAGGAGACTAACTCGGGGACCCCGTTGCAGCTGTAGGCGGGACAGCAATGGCCCGGTGGGCAGGCAGTTGTCCTGGCGTTGGGCACAGCGATGGTTAAAGATGGTGTTTGGACAAAGGGACGGGTTGGGGTGGATGTGTCCCAAGGTGGAGACGGCTAATGGGGTTGGAGTGTGGGGTGGAAACCAAAAGGGCATTGAAGAAGACACTGGGGATACACACAGAGGGGGTGTCTTAAGTGGAACCGCATGCCCCCCAACCAAGAAAAGAAGATGTGGGAAGTCCTAACCCCCCGCCCCATACCTCTGAATGGGGACCTCATCTGGAGACGGGTTCTTTGTAGAGGTGATTGAGTTAAAATGAGGTCATGGGGTGGCCTCCAAGCCGGTGTGACTGGTGTTCTTATGCAAAGGGGAGATGTGGACACGGAGGCAGATACACACAGAGGAGAGATGCTGTGAGGTCACAGCGAGAAGGCCCCATGGTGACGAAGGAACAGGAGTGCGGGGATCACAAGCTAGGGAGCCCCCAGGTTGGCTGGCAAAGCGTTAAGCGCAGGAAGAGGAGGAAGGAAGGACTCTCCTTTGAGTTTCTGAGAGTGTGTGGACCCAGCGCAACACCTTGATTTCCGACTTCTAGCCCCCAGAAACTGAGAGACTAGATCTTGACAGTTGCAGCCACCTGGTTTGTGGGACTTGCTGACTGCGGCGGCCCCGGGAACCGAACACGGGCCTTGGGGGACGCGGTCAGCCCATGTGGGTGGAAGGTACGCACTAGGCGTGGTGGTGAGTTTGAGATGAAGCTTGGACATGAGTTGAGGTAGGGTAAAGTTGAAGGTGGAGACTGGGCTTTGGGACTGGGATGGAGTTAGGGTTGGGGTCCAGAGTGGGATGGAGGAGAAGAGATTGGGGGTGAAGGAGGAGATTGAGGTGGGCGTGGGGGTCTGAGGCCAGGGTTGGGGCTGGGCATGGGAAGGGGGTGGGGTATGGAGGTTAGGGAGGGGCAGAAGGTCAAGGTTGGATGTGGATCCTTTGAAAGGAGATGGACTGGAGGTTAAATTTGAAGGGAGGGAGGGTAGGAATTAGGGGTCGGGAAGGGATTGGGAGGGGATGGGACCAAAGTTGGTGATTCGCTTATCACAGGACATGGGGGTGAGGTTGCAGCCTGTGGTGGGTACTGAGTGGGACGGATTGGGGGCGGGTGTCAGACAGAGCTGCAGCCTGGCTCGGTGATAGAGATGGGGACTGCAGGGGGTGACCTGGCATCCCACATGGGGTTGGCAGACCGAAGTTGGAGAAGTGAAGGGAGATGGGGTCACAGGTGGAGGCCAGGTCTGAGCAGGAGCTCCCGACTCACCTGACAGAGGTTCCTTCATCTTTGGGGGCTCGGGGACCTTGGGCGGAGGCTCAGGGGCTGCCTCGCCTGCGGGCACCACCCTCTCGGCCAGTGACGCTCGGCGGGGCTTGGGTCCGCGTCCCAGTCTCAGGAAGGCCAGTCTCCGGGCAGCCTCCCCAGCCGCCTCCTCGTCGCCCTGGGCTCGGGTCCCCTGAAGCCTGGCCAGGAGGCCAAAGTCTGCCGAGCTCCTGCGTATCCCTGGTGTCAGCACGCGGCCCAGGAAGGAGCGGGGCTGCCCGTCTCCCGGGCTGCCTGCCCGCCGGCCAGGGGTCCAGCCCAACCGGAAGGGGGCCAGGCCAGCCAGCTTCTCCAGGGTGGCGCGACGGCGACAAGATGTTCCGTTGGGCAGGGTCCCCAGCTCCCCAACCTCCTCTTCTTCCAATCCCGGAACTTCCTCAAAGGGGTTCCGAGAGGACCTCAGGGGCAGGGTCCCCGCCCGGGGCACCTTAGTGTCAGCCACCCCTAGATTCTTCAGGATGGGCATTTTGACAGGTGGGGACCTGGGGAAAACATAACAGACCCTCAGTGGGATTGACGTCAGTAGTGGGGTGTTGGTGATCGGCGATCCTGCCTCTGCGTGCGGGGCCCTGGTCTGAGCACTCGCCGATCCCATGAGGTTTAGTGCTATTATGATGCCCATCCTGCAGATGACACCCAAGGTCCCACAGTGACTCAGTGACTCAGCATTTGGACCCAGACCCTATTGATTCTGGGGCTGGGGCCGAGCATTGGCATTCAGACCCTTTCCCTGCTCGGAGGCTTCATCATCTCTGTGGACCCTCCCACCCCATGGGGAAATAGACTCAGAGAGGGGAAGCATCTTTCCCAAGCTGGCACAGCCCATGAAGGGCACAGGCTGCCTAGAGACTCTAGGCCCCACCATCTCCCCAGACGGCCAGTCACACACATGGGCACCCGCCTCGTCTGCCCTGTCCCGCCGGCACACCTGTCCGCTCTACCCCACCCTGTTCACTCCTTGAGGAAAGCCTTCCTGGGAAATGTCCAGAACAGGCAAATCTGTAGATCTAGAAAGGAGATGAGCATGAGCGGAGGCCAGGGGCTGGGAGGGGGACGCTGGGGAGTGACTGCTTAATGGGTACGGGTTTCCTTTCCACAATCGAAAATGTTCCGGAGGTACATAGTGGTTGACAACATTGTGAATGCACCAGGTGCCCCTGAATTGTATGCTTTAAAGTGGTTCATATGGTGAATTTTATGTTATGCATATTTTACTACCCTTCCCTCTGCCAAAAAAAAAAAAAAAAATTACTAGGTATTTGCCCTGTGAAGGCAGTGGGGACACAGTGATGGCCAAGGCAGACCCAGTTCTTCCCTCTTGGGGCTTGAAATCTCCCAAGATCTGCTCATCCCACCTCCTAAGCCCCTCCTCTCCAACCCTCTCCATGGCCCCTTGTCCCAGTCCAAGCACCCTCTGGCTTCCCCACTTCCTCCCTGGTCTCTGGGCTCCAGTCTTGCCCCATCTCAGCCCACCTTTGAGGTCCTTGTTAAAGCGTAAACCTGCTCCCTCTCCTTCTCCCCAGTGCCTCTCCTGGCTCCCCAGTGCCCACGGGACAAAATTCAGCTGCCCTCACCTGCCAGCTGTGCCCTCACCAGTGCTATCCCACAATCTCCTCCTCCTTGCTCCGGGCTCCTCCAGGCATCAGCATTTGTGTAGATCCTTCTACAGGGAAACCTGTTCTCCCCACTTTAGGACCCAGCGCCAAAGCCCCCTCCTCCAGGAAGCCCTCCCTGATGCCCAAGCTGAGTGAAGTCGCCCCACTCAGGATTTCCTTCATCCCAGTCCTGTCCACCCTGAGTTGTCACTGTCTCAGGATGAGTCTGTGTCCCCGCCACTGGACTGTGAAGCCCCGAGAGGACAGGGTCAAGCTGTCTCAGTCACCGCTGTGTCCCTAGCTCCCAGGGCTGGCGCTCAGGAAATGAATGGGTGCTAAACAGGAAATGAAGGAGGGACGGACCTCATTCCTTGTGGGTGAGGAGGAGTCAAGCTGGAGAGATCAGTAAAGACCAGGCCATGCAAGGCCTCGAAGGGCCATGAGGAGGGACTTGGGCTATTTCCCAAGGACACTGGGCAGCCACAGAAGGGCGCTTTTTAAAGTGATGAAATAGTTCAAATGTTCAGAAGTTCAGAAAAATTTAGAAAACAAACACCCCTTGTGCCTCCAATCCTAGCAGCATCTAATGCAAACATTTGCCCTATTTGGTTCAGGTTGACTTTTTTTTTTTTTTTTTTTTTAAAGAATCAAGCATTACAGACGCACCAAAGCCCCCCATCCCACCCCTGAATTCTCTAGCCCTCCCCCAAGGAAAGCGCCATCTGGAATGCGAAACTCCCCGTCCAAGCCTCCAAGCCGACTTTCACTCTATGCCTCCGCAGACTTGCAGCCAGAAACAATGTATTGTTTCCAGTGCTCTCCGACTCTCTCTAAATGCTATCACACGATGCGCGCGCCTATCCAGCAACTTGCTGTCCCAGCGCTGGTTTTTGGCTCACATGCCACATGCCGTGTGACATGGAGCCTTGCCCCACTCTGTGGCTCTAGCTGGTGTCCCTGAAGTGTTGCGTACTGTCCCACTGCTGGGCGACGGCTCTCGGCCCTTCACACGTTCTCCTATCACCGGACACGCAGGTTGTTTCGAACTGGGACAGGTTCTGAGCAGGTGAGGGACAGGGTCGGGATCGGGCAGGCATGGGGGTGGTTCGTGGGGCATCTGGAAGGGGGCCCTGAGTGGGCAGGGCTGTGAGTGAGAGCATCTCCTTTCTGGGTGAAGACCCCTTTCTTTCCTCCCTGACTTCAGCCTCCAGACCTCAGCTGTTGTTCCTCAAGCCTCTCTCGGGTCTCCATGGTCCCTCGTCCCCCAGGGAGGCAGTCACCATGGCAACCCTTGCCTGGAGCCCCCAGGGCTGTGGACAATCGATACTAGCCCCCCCACACACGCACACACACAAGCCACACGCCGATTTCTCTTTCGTTCTCCAAACAGGCTTCTCTGTGCTTCATCCCACAAATGGCTTCACTGTCCCCCAGCACTGCCTCTGTCACCCCTCAAAACCCCACCTTCCGCTCAAAATAGGGGGCTCCAACTTCCCTCTAACAGAAGTCAACATTACCCAAACTGGGTTTTTCCACTCCCCCACTGGCTGCCACATCCATCCCTGGACTGGATCCCATACCCCCAAACCATCCCCAACATCCTCAGACCCCACCACAGCACCTTCTGGAAAGCGGCCCCCTCGTCTTTCCCCTTCCTGGCTCCAACACCCGCCTCTGCAGACGAGCTCCGACATCCTGCCCCCTCCAGCCCCCTCATCTGCCTCCTGGTGCCCGGCCCCTGACTCACTTCCGAGGCATCCCTCAAGCCCCCAGCCTCCCGACCTCCCACAGGATGTCTTGGCCACCAGCTTCCCTCTCTGGGCTCCGGCTCCTCCCCCCCCCCCTCCCCTCTTCTCCTCTGCTGCCAGCCTTTCCCCAAAGCCCTAAACCCTCCACAGGCAGCCTGACCCGTTTGCAGAACTCGGCAGCTCCAGTCCCCAAGTCTGTATCAGAGAACAGCCCTCACACGTTGTGTCCGCGCTGGACCCCAACCACACGACCCTCCTCCAGACCTTGCCCCACCAAAATCCTGTCATCAACCTGTTTCAAGTTCATGCACATCTTCCTTCTGAACCCCACCTCTTGCTCCCTGTCCATCCCAGCCCTGTCTTCTCTCCCATCTCCAACCCCCCATCTCTCTGGGATGGAGCAAAGCACCCATCCCTCTCTGGCCCGTCTTCCCACCTGAACTCAGAGGGCATCAGACCCAGCCATGGCTCAGGTCTCGTCTCCCTTAATGGTCCAAGCTCTCCCTGCTTCTTCAAAGTTTCTGTGGATCCCCAGGGTCCCCAAATTCTTCCCTGCTCCCCGCTCCTCCTGCCCTCTCACTGGCACCCTCCTAAGGGCAGACCCCACATTCTCTTTTCACCTCCTCTCCCCCCAAAGCTACCGTCCAGCCCAGATCCAGGGGGCCCGGATGGGGGGGGTGGGCATGCGGGTCCTGTCCCCCTCCTCCAGCGCACTTACCTCCTACTCAGTGCCTTCGTCCCTCTGTCCTTGCTGCTGCTGTCCTGCCCTGAGGACACATGAGCCAGAAATGCTGAGAGCTTGGAACTGGGGGGGGGGGGTTAGAGGAGGTCAATTTCCTGTCAGGAAACCCCTCCCTCTCTGGGGCCAGGGGCGGGAAGGACTCTTTATCTGTCTGCCCTTTTAGGCCAAGCTGGGGTTGGGCTGGGAAGGACAAGGCCACAGTCCGGCCCCCCCATCCTCCCCCGGAATCGCCCCCCCCTCCTGCCTGCTCTTCACGCCTTCCAAGGTGACAACACCATCCTGGGCACCCTGGGGAGACACCCAATGCTGGACACGGGCCCAGAACTCTCCTTTGGGGTCCTTGCTCTGGCGTAGAGACATGGACAAAGATTCTGCTGGCCCAGAAGCTGGGATTAGAGGCGGAAAGTGGGTGGCACTGGGCATGGCTTTGGAATTGTCCTCTGTGCCTGAAAGGCCCTGTCCCCAGGTCCTGCGTGGCTCCCTCCTTCGACATTATCCTGGCCTCAGCTCCAGCATCCGTTCCTCAAAGGAGATTTTCCCTGAGCAGCAGAAGCTCTTCTCCATAACCTCCCTCATCCCCTCTCTCCCCCAGGGACTCTCATTTGTCCATTCCTTTATGTCACCTTCCTCAATGTGAAGGATAAGATTTCTCTGACTCCCTTGTAGAGTTTTTTTTTCTTTTTAAAGATTTTATTTATTTATTTGACAGAGATCACAAGTAGGCAAAGAGACAGAGAGAGGAGGAAGCAGGCTCCCCGCTGAGCAGAGAGCCCGATGCGGGGCTCCATCCTAGGACCATGGGATCATGACCTGAGCCAAAGGCAGAGGCTTTAACCCACTGAGCCACCCAGGCACCCCTCTTTTTTTTAAAGATTTTATTTATTTAGGGGTGCCTGGGTGGCTCAGTCATTAAGCATCTGTTCAGTTCAGGTCATAATCTGGGGGTCCTGGGATCGAGCCCCACATAGGGCTCTGCTTCTCCCTCTTCCACTCTGCTTGCATTCTCTCTATTGCTGTCTCTCTCTGTCAAACAAATAAAGTCTTAAAAATATATTATATGTTTATTTATTTGTCAGAGAGAGAAAGAGAGAAAGGGTACAAGCAGTGGGAGCAGCAGGCAGAGGGAGAAGCAGGCTTCCCACTGAGCTAGGAGCCAGAAGCAGGGCTCAATCCTGGGACCCCGAGATCATGACCTGATTTGAAGACAGATGCTTAACTGACTGAGCCACCCAGGCGTTCCTTCCTTGTAGAGTTTCTGACTCTCCCACTGGAATGGGAATTCAAAGCAGAGTTTGCTTACCTTGTTCATCTTTATATCCCGAGATACATGCCTAGCATATAGTAGGTGCTCACTAAAGATTTATTAACCAGGTGCCTACATGGGGATAGATTAGAGCTAAGGAGCTCTAATCTGGAAACTGGGGATGCATATGGCAGGTGTGGGGGTGGGGTGGCCGGGAATGGATTGGGGATTGGGTGGTCTTAGATGTAGGATTAGCATTATTTGTAAGGTTTTAGCTTTAGAACTCAGGCACAGCATCCCAGGTGTTAGGCCTGGGACAAGGGCTCACTTGCCTAGGCAAAGTTGGGGTTGGTGTGGGATTAGGGTCAGGGCTGGGCTCAGGAATCCCTGCTTCTCTCCGGGCCCCAGGAAGGGCTCTGCAGACACTGAGGCTGGGAGAAGTGGGTCAGGGGTTAAGATTGCAAGGTCTGAAGGCCTCAGATCAAGGACTGGATTTGCTAGACAATGGGCCCTGGGAAAGGAGCTGGTTGAGTGGCCAAGAGGGGAGGGGGACACCTTGTCTTCTGCAGGTCAGTGTGGATCATGGTAATCAGAAGAGGGTGAATAGCTCTGGCTGGAACCAACTGGTCTGTTGTGGGTGGTGATAGCTCTCAGAGCTCCTTCTCTTTTTTTAATTTAATTTTTTATTGAGATATAATTCACATGCCATAAAATTTGCCCTTTGTGGGGAGAGGCAGAGAGAGCTCTTTTTTTTTTTTAAGTTTTTTTTTTTTTTTTAATTTGACAGAGAGAGAGATTGCAGGGAGGCAGGTGGAGTCGGGGGAAGCAGGCTCCCCGCTGAGCAGAGAGCCTGACATGGGGCTCGATCCCAGGACCCTGAGACCATGACCTGAGCTGAAGGCAGAGGCTTAACCCACTGAGCCACCCAGGTGCCCCTCTTTTTTTTTTTTTCTTAAGATTTTACTTACTGGGCTGCCTCGGTGGCTCAGTGGGTTAAGCCTCTGCTTAACTCAGGTTATAATCCAGTTATGATCTCAGGGTCCTGGAATGGAGCCCCGGCAGCCGCAGCAGCAGCAGCAGCAGCATCATCATCATCATCATCATCATCATCATCGGGCTCTCTGCTCAGTGGGGAGCCTGGTTCCCCCTCTCTCTGCCTGCCTCTCTGCCTACTTGTGATCTCTCTCTTTGTCAAATAAATAAATTAAAATCTTAAAAAAAAGAGTTTACTTATTTGTCAGAGAAAGAGAGCACAAGCAAGGGGGAGCAGCAGACAGAAGGAGAAACAGGTTCCCCACTGAGCAAAGAGCCTGATGCAGGACTCCATCCCAAGACCCTGGAATCATGCCCTGAGCCAAAGGCAGACACTTAACCCACTGAGCCCCCGCCCCCGGCATCCCGGGGCAGAGAGAGAGAGATCTTAAGCAGATGACTCCACACCCAGCTCAATCTTACCACCCTGAGATCATGACCTGAGCCGAAATCAAGAGTGGGTCGCTTAATGGAGCCACCCAAGCGCCCCTAAAATTCATCCTTTTGTTAAAGTTCAGTGGTTTTGAGTATATTCACAAGGATGCAGCATCTGTCACCACTATCTAATTCCAGAACATTTTCATCACCTCAAAAAGAGACCTGTAACCCTGTTAGCAGCCCCTCCCCATTCTCCTTTGCTTTCAGCCCCGTGGATTTCCCTATTCCGGACATTCCACAGAAAAGGAATCACATGGTAAGTGGTCTTTTGTGTAGGCTACTTTCGCTAAGTGTCCTGTTTTTGTTTTTGTTTTTTTTATTTGACAGACAGAGATCACAAGTAGGCAGAGAGAGAGGAGGAGGCAGGCTCCCCGCCGAGCAGAGAGCCCGATGTGGGGCTCGATCCCAGGACCCCGGGATCATGACCCGAGCCGAAGGCAGAGGCTTTAACCCACTGAGCCACCCAGGCGCCCCGCTAAGCGTCCTGTTTTTAAGGTTCACCATTTTCTAGCCTTCCCACCCCCCCAACTTCATTTAGCCTCAGTCCCCGCATCTGGGGTGGGGCGCGTTCTCGGTTCTGGGGAACCAGGGTGGGGCCTGAGGTGTGGTGGAGGGCAGGTGTGTGTATGGAGGTGGTCTGCTGCCCCCTCGTGGTGCCTGGGGGAACTGCAGCTCTCCCTGCTAAGCCTGGGAAGGAGTGACTCAGCTCCCCCAACCCATCCCCAAGACCCCACCTCTCCCCCTGCAGAGCCCTGGGGACTTCAAAACTTCCAGAACACCAGCCTGAACTCCTCCCTCTCGGTGTTCCACCATCTCCGAGACTCCTTGGGCCCCATCTGCTGAGTAATAACAGTAATGTCATCCACTTAGAAAGTTCTAATCTGTTCAAACGCATATAGTCTCGTTCGTGTACCGCACGCTGAGGTTGCTGCTATGATTTTGCAGGGACAGGAAGCCATAGTGGTTAAGAGCCCAAGTTCCAGAGTTTGGAAGCCCTCCGTTTCAAATCTCAGGCCTGCCGCTCACCAACCATGTGACCTTCACCATGTGATTTTTTTTTTTTTTTTTTTTTTATTTCTTAGGCTCTCTGTTTCCTCATGTGTAAGTGGGGTTGATAATCATGGTCCAACCTCACAGGGTGGCAGAAAGGATAAAGGGTTCAGAGCCTGGCACAAAGGAAGCCTCTGTGAGACTACACACCTGAGAGTATCAACCAGTGGTAGATGAGCTGGTCAGTGTTTCACAACCAGCTTCCTTGGGGGTCTGGGGGCAGGGGAGCCTTGATCTGTGGCGTTTGCCAATTTCCACGGTGTAAATATCCCCACAATGACTAATTCCAGCTTGAATTCGGTGATGTCAAGCTACAGTGATGTCACTTAAAGTGTTTTTGGTGGGGGGAAGAGACGTGCAGTAGCACGTTATACAGTTGTATCTCTGTGAATGTACATGAGATGTAAATAACCTAGGATCACAGATAATAGTAAAATGTAGTAAAATCATTAGGTTATGATGAGTATTTATTCCCTTTGTTTTCAATATAATTTATTTAATTATGTGTTTGCATAATTTAATCTTTTATAATGGCTGTTTAACAACCAGTTCCAAGATTCCTGCAACTTTAACAGTCGGCTCACTTGGGCTGACTCCCAACACGCTGCTGTTAGCTTCACACCCCTGTTTTAGAAAGGCTCGGGAAGGTGATCAGTCAGACAGGGGCAGGGCAGGACCCCATCCATCCAAGGGCTGTGGGATTCTGGGGCCAGGGCGGGCTATGCAATGCCCCTCTTTCTTTCATCCCACCCCGGTCTAGAGGGCATGGGTGGTCCCCGCAGTTCCAATGACCTCAGCCAAGTCCTTGCCTCTCTGTTTTCAGTTTGCCCATCCCAACAGCTGCTGAGCCCTGCAGGTGAATACTTACACAGGGCTCTTCAGCCCTGCCAGGAAGGCAGCATGTCGATCCTTCCCCTCACCTTGTAGATTGGGAAACTGAGGTCTGCTCTGCATCACAGAGCTATAGGGAGAGTCCTCAGACCCAGCTAGGGTGCACAGGAGAGGAACCAGCTGCCACAACCTTGGGCTCTGGAGTTTTCTGGGAGGTGGGAGGCAGCATGGCTAGAGATGGTGGTCAGGCTTTGGCGGTGGCTCTGCCCAGCACACTGTGCCCCCAGCACCCTTAGTACTAGGCTCCCAAGCAAGAACTTCCTGGGCCCCAAGACTGGAGACGACAGGGTGGGCTGGGAGGGAGAATGGGGACCACACCGTCTGCCTGGCTCTCGTCCCTGGAGGCTTCCCTGCCTCTGTTTCTGTCTCCATTCTCTTCACAGGTCTCTGAGTCTCTCTCTCTTTGTCTCTTTTTGTCTCTCCCTCCGTCTCCTTGTGTGCGTCTCTCAGGCTTTGTCGCTCTCTGTCTCTGTTCTCTCTGAATCTCTCTTTGCGTGCGTCTCTTTCTCTGTTTCTCTCCCTCTTTCTTTCTCTTTTTGCCGCTCCGATCTTTTGGCTCCGTTGACATCTCTTTGTGTGTCTGGGCTTCTCCCCGCGTCTGTCCCTCTCTCCCTGTGTCTCTTTGTCTCTCCCTATCTCTGCGTCTCTCGGTATCTTCCTCCTCGCCTCTGGCGCTCTGCCCCGGCGTTTCTCTCCCCTTCTCTTCCGGTGAGTCCCTGCTCTCCTGTGAGAACACGCTCCCTGCCGACGCGCCCAGACCTGCCTCCACCCCCAAACCTGCCTCCACCCCCAGAGCCCCCGGCTAGCCCCGGCCTGCGCCTTTAAGGGCCAGCGGCAGAGGGCGGGGTCTCGGCGGCCCCGCCCTAGCCGCCCCTCCCCCTGACGTCCCTTCCTCCCCAGCCCCTCCACCGCCTCCCTCCGCCGCCGCCCGGGCCGGCTCCGCGCCCCCTCCCCGGCCCCCGCCCGCCCGCCTGCCCGCCGCCCCCATGGCGCCCCGGGCCCCCACCGCACGGGGCCACTAGGACCCTCGGCGTCCCCTTCCCTTCCCCGCCCTGCCCCCCTCTCCCGCGGCGCGAACCCCAGTGTCCACGGCGCCCAGCTTTTGAGCTCGCGTCCCCAGGCCAGCGGGGGGGGGGGGGAAGGGGGGGGACCCCGGGACCCCCCCCCCCCCCCCACCCGGCCGCCCAGTCCCCCGGGACCCGGAGAAAATGTCTTCGCGGACGGCTCTGGCCCCGGGCAACGATCGGAACTCGGACACGGTGAGTGGGGCCCGGCCCCTTGGGGAGCGCCGGTCGGGTTCAGCCGCGGAACCCCTCGTCCTGGTGTGCCCCTCGCTGCGCGAGCTCCTACCTTCATTCCCTGGGCCCGGCCTGGCTTGCCACCTCCCGACCCCCGCCCGGACTTCCAGGCCTCTCGACCCTCCCCCACTCCAGCTCAGCCCGACCCCAGGGGCGCCCCTCTCCCGGGACCCCTCTCTGGTCCCTCTGCAGACCGCTTCCGCTCGGGTCTCCTCCCTCCAGGAAGCCCCCTCCTCTGCCTCCCAGGAGCCCCTCCCTTCTCCGGCGTGTTCTTAAGCCCCTTCCCCTCCTGGCCGCCCGCATCCGACAACTCGCCCCCTCCTGGATTTGCGGGGCCCTTGACCCCAAGGCCCGGCCCTGGTCCTCTCCCAGGAAGGCCTGGCCCAGTCCCGTCTCTGGCTCAGCCTTTCCCATCTGGATGTGGGTGCCTGCTCCCCAGGAACCCCCCTCTTCTCATTCTCAGCCCTCCGCCCCTCTGGATCCTCCCGGATCCTGTGGGCACCCCCTCACAGGAAGCCGGTTTCCACCTTTTCCTGGGCCCAGGGCCCTTTCTAGCTTGTTCAAGGTCTCTCCACTCCCAGGCCTGGCCCCTATCTTCCAAGGAGCCCTGTCCCTGGAATCCCAGTACGGCGCCCCCCCACCCCACCCACTGCCCCCCTGGACCCTCTCTGAGCTCTTCTCCCAGGCAGTCTTGGCCTCCAACTTCCAGGCCCCTAGCCTAGTCTGGGATTTCTAGGCCCTGGACTAGTCTGACTCCAGGCCTCATCCTCCCTGTTTCAACTCTTCAGCATCTGGCAAGCCCCCTCCTCAAGCCCCCAACCCCTTGATCCCCTCCTAAGCCAGGAGCATCCTCCCAGGACACCACCTCTTCCTCTAATCTCCAGGTTCCCATCCCTATGCCCCAGGGCCTTCCTCTTCCTTACCAGGGTGGTCTGGCCTCCCAGGGAAACCCCCTCCTCAGCTTCAGAGGCCTCTCCGGTCTCATAAGGCTGGGCCCCAGATCCTTCTTCCAGGAGATTCCTGGACTTAAAGCCTGGGGTCTTGCCCTGGCTCTAAGCCCTCTTCTCTTAGGGTCTATCTGCTGGAGACCTCCTCCCCAAGTTTCTAGGCCCTTTTGACCTCCACAGGCCTCAGGCTTTCTTCTTCTGGGCTGCCCTCTGAAGACGCTTCTCCAGGACTCACATGCTCCTGGACCTTTCTCTGCTTCCAAAGACTAGAAACTCCTAGAAACCCCCTCCCTTAACTTCTAGGAGTTTCCTTGGCTTCTCTGAGTTCCACTGCCCCATGGCTTTAACCCTTCCCATTATCCCCAGGCCCCCGTCCCTGTACCACAGCCCAGAACAATCCTGGGAGGACCCCCCCATCTCCCCAGTTTCTGATTACTCTCAGCCCTTCTAAAGGGCCTCCCTCCACCCCCAGCTGGGGTCTTTGTTCCTTTTCTCCTAGGCCTCTGCCAGGTCCCTGCACCCCCATTTAGCCACCCTCCCTCCAGATCCCCTACCAGAGAGGCTGATCTACGTCCCTTTGTCCTGCAAGACCCTCCCTCATAGGGAGCTTCACCACCACGGCCCACACCCGACAGGCCAGACTCTGATTTGGAGTCTCTGGTGTGATCCCCACCCTTCCCCCCAAGTCCCTCAGAAAGTGCCAGGGAGCCCACAGGCCTGGGTTCAAATGCTGGCTCTCTCTGCCAGCCGGTTTGCACTGTGTCCTCAGACTACCGCTTCTTCCTTTCTGAGCCTCAGTTTCCTGCTCCGAAAAATGGGGATGATACTTTGAGTCCCTTGGAGGGGGAAGCCTGGTCCATGGGACATGCTCCACACCTGTCCACAGCTGTTGTGACGATGGCTGTGAGTCAGAGGGGCTGTGCCTTCTCCATCTGGGGCTGTCATCGGTTGTGGCTAGAGCTCATGGATCCCCTCCCTGATCCAAGCCTCAGTTTATCTCGAAATAGGGTTGATGAAAACGTCTCCCTGCTAGGACTGTTTTGGGGATCCAAGGAGATAATGTGAGTAAGAAGTGCTTGTCGCTGCTCTCGGATTGTTGCTGTGATTATTCTGATAGGCATGGGTTCAAATCTAGTTTCTGGCCCTCCCTAGCTGTGTGACCTCAGGCAAGTGATGTCACCACTGTGAGCCTCGGTATCCTTATCCGTAAAATGGGGCTCATCAGAGCACTTCCTCCTCTTTCCTGGTCTGGACCTGTGCCTGGTAGGCATTTGCGGGGGCCAGGCCCCTTCTCTCCTCTTGTCTCCTGTCCTCCCAACTCGTGTGTAAGTCCCTCTTGTCTGTCCTGCCTGGGGCTCACCTCTCCCTCTGGAACTGGAGGTCCCAGGCTCCTCTCCTGCTCCCCTGCCCCGTCACCATGACGACAGCCATGTTGGGGTCATGCCCCCCCACTCCAAGTTCCAGGGCTCCCCCCACCACCTTGGAACTCTCTGGAGGTTCCCTAGCAACAGGCCCTGGTGTTGGGGCGCCAGCCGGGCGGGAGGGAGGGAGCCGGGCCAGCTGGTGGTGCCAGCCAATTTTAGCTCCCGCCCCCGGCCCCTGGGGGGCTCTATCAGCCACTGCCCCAGCTGCCCCTTGCAGGGGTCCCTCAAGCATGCTGCTTTCAGTGGGGTGCCAGCCCACCCCCAGTTTGGCTCCCCTCGTGCCACCTGATGGGGGTTCTTCTCCAAGACTTTATCTCAATGGGGATCAGGGGCCTTGGTGGCCAGGATCTCCACCTCCCTGCCCGCCCTCTCCCCCCGAGGAGAGACCTGAGGCTATGAGGAACCCAGTGGGATGTGGGGAAGAGCTCAGCATTCAGGAGCCGGCAGGCCTGGGATCGAATCCCTAGCCTTCTGCTTCTCTGCCCTGTGACCTTGGCCAAGTTGCTTACCTGCCTCAACCTTGGGGGGGGGGTGGTCCCTGTTTGGAGAGTGTGGATGGTTACTGGATCCAGATGGGAGGGCCCCCGGTGAGGGCACCGTGGGTGGCATCCTTCTGCGCCTCGTGGGGGAAACTGTGTGACCTTGACAGGATACCTTCTCTCTCCAAGCCTCAGTTTCTCCTCTGGAGGGTGAGGAGGTAGGTTCCGCCCTCAGTGGGCTCCCAGGAGAATTAAATGGAGATGAGGTGCTTACTAGCCCGAGCCTTGGCCCGTAGTAAAAGCAGTGTAATAAAAACATGTAGGAGTGTGAGTCAGTGCGATATGGTGATGGCGAGGGACAGCAGCTCTGGGGTAAACTCTGTCCTGCTCCAGGCTTCAGTTTCTCTCCATTAAGAAGGGGGGATGGTGACCGAATCAGACATCACCCCTGTTAAGTAGCCATGCGGATTCCCTGTTGCCTACCTGGCCTTTCCTCTCCTCCGCTCCCTTTGTCCTCCTGCTTCCCACCCCTGCCCTGGGGAGGGCACAGGGGAGGGGGGGAGGGGGGCGGCCTGGAGCTGAGGCCTGGGGCGGCCTCTGGCTCCCTCCACCGCCCCCACCCTGGGCCCCAGCCCAGCGCAGAACGGGAGGCATAGTCCCTGGGGCTCACAATCAGGACAGGGCAGCCTGGAGCAGTCTGTGACCTGCGGGGGAGAGGCCCAGGAGGGACAGGACGGCAGGAACAGAACGCCCGGGACCGATGGGAGCATGGGCGTGGGAGACAGTGGGTCAGGAGCCGCGGCGGTTCCCAGGGTGCTGGTGCGGGGCACAGGGGAGGCCACTGTGTTTCCACAGGAGGAAGGTAACTGTGGGGCTGGAGGGTCAGGGCACAATGAACGAGTGTTGGTTACAGGGTCTGGGAGTGGAATTTGGGGCAGGAAGAATTGGGAGAAAATGTTAGTGGCAGCAAGCTGGTAATAAAATGCTGCTCTTGAGGTTCAAGTAGAATCGGGCTCGGAAGCTAAGCAGGGTCGGGCCTGGTTAGTACTTGGATGGGAGAATCGGGGGTCGGGGACAGACAGGGAGGTGGTAGGTGACCCAGGATGTCAAGAGCTGCGAGAGA
Source organism: Taxidea taxus jeffersonii (assembly GCA_003697995.1). Classification (NCBI taxonomy): domain Eukaryota; kingdom Metazoa; phylum Chordata; class Mammalia; order Carnivora; family Mustelidae; genus Taxidea; species Taxidea taxus. The sequence goes on from ML103258.1 coordinate 31,639, forward strand.
CGGGGGGCGGAGTTGAGCCCAGATGGAGGACACGGATTGGGAGTGAGGGACACAGCATTTGGAATAAAATACTGTGGTCCCGGCACCTGGAAAGGAAGTTGCAGGGAGACTGTTGGAGGGGAGCGGGGAGGAGCCTGATGTCTGGGACCCCAGATGCTGCAGAGTGGGGGGGTGGCCCAGCCTTTGTGTTCTCGGAGACGTCCTCTCGTAGAGAGAGATGGGGGAGCCCCAGAGGCAGCGTGCTTCCCTCTGGCCTGGGTTTGGGAAGGACCACGAAGGGGCCAGTGGCCGCAGCTAGAGTCAAGCGGCCCAGCCCCCGGGAGCACCCCCCTCCCCGGAGCCCCCGAAGGCGGGATGGGATGGACGCTGCCCACCACTCACACTTCGTCTCCCCTGTCCAGCATGGCACCTTGGGCAGTGGCCGCTCCTCAGACAAGGGACCGTCCTGGTCCAGCCGCTCCCTGGGTGCCCGCTGCCGGAACTCCATCGCCTCCTGTCCCGAGGAGCAGCCCCACGTGGGCAACTACCGCCTGCTGAGAACCATCGGGAAGGGCAACTTTGCCAAAGTCAAGCTGGCCCGGCACATCCTCACCGGCCGGGAGGTGAGTCGGGGGGATGGGGGGGGGGGGGGGGGGGCATGGGTGTGTGGGAGGTGGGGCGAGGTCGGACTTGGCCCTCGTTGCTTTGCTTCCTGACCTCGGGTGAGTCCCTGACTCTCCCCGGGACAGGTCAGGACATCTCAGATTTGTCCAGAAGAGTCCAAGTAGAACTGGGTTACCGTGGGAATTGAATGTAGATGAAGTCCTTATTAGCCTAGGACTTGGCCTGTAGTAAAGGCTGTTTAATAAAATAAATAAATAAATAAATAAAATGATGTGGGTGCCTGGCAGGCCCATCAGTAGAACATGTGACTCTTGATCTCTGGGTCATGAGTTCAAGCCCCATAATGGGCCTGAAGCTTTAAAAAATTTTTAAAAATGATGTGGAAGTGTGAGGTGATGGTGAAGGACAGCAGCTCTAGAGTGAACTATGTCCACCTCTGGGCCTCAGTTTCCCCACCTCAAAAGAGGGATGATGGCGCCGTGCTCATTAAATATCAGTCATGGTCCCTGGAATTGTTGGGGACTCTCAGATCATAGGCGTTCTGTTTCTTAAGAATTCACATGGCTTTTGTGTCTAAACCTGGGCCACCTCCTGTTGCGTTGGTAGGCTTTGGTTCCATCAGATCTTGCCGCAATCTTCATGAGACCGCAATCTTCCTGAGACTACTCACTGGAGTTCTCAACTCCCCGCGGTCCCTTTCTCCTGGCCTCCCGAGTAGGGCGGCATTACCACACCCACACGGACCTTGTAACCTAGATACGAAGCCTCTCACTCACATGGGGTGGTGGGGTATGACTCCTCCGTTCCCCTTTAATTTCAGAGGACACGGCTGGAGCGATTTCCCCCACCTCGGGTGACCTGTCTCCTGCCTGTACGCCATCCACACCAGACACACAAAGACACCAGGCCCCTATGGTTTTATAGGCATATTCTACCAAACATTCCGAGTTTATGCCCATCCTTCCAGAGACTAATGAAAGAGGGCCCACAGCCCAGCTCACTGTAAGTGCTGGCTGGACGATGACTAAGACGTCAAAATGAGACACGAATGCCATCTTGGGATGGCCTGACTTGTGAACATAGATCCAAAAATCTGAAACAAAACATTAGCAGAGAGTCTTGGCGCATCAGTTAAAGAAAGCGGTGTGATGACGGAGCTGGGTTTATCCCAGGAACGCACAGTTCTTTTGAAATGGACAATTCATTCATCTGCTTTGCCACATTCCCAGATTCGAGGGGGGAAACCATACAGTTGTCTCAATACTGGCATGAAAAGTGCTCGGCAAAATTAAAAACCCGTTCGTGAGGATATGAGGAAAGCTAATGGGCCCTCTCCCGCACGGAGAGCACATAGTTTCCCTTGTGTGGATCCTGAACTTGATTCCGGGGCCTTCCTAGAGGACCAGCTTCTAAGGAAACAGGGAAGGATTCTATAATCCAGGGGATCTGCGGGTGGCCCCAAAACCCTTTGGGAAAGCTCTACAGCTAGAGCTGAGGTCCCTTACTACTGAAAACCTTGTGGGGCTCTGCCCCAAAATGCAATTCAAAATAAAAACTTAACCCCACTGCAGGATACATACAAGGACAGTTCATTAACTTTCTGATTCTTTCCCCGTGGTGATTGCTCAAAGCTCTTTTAAAACTAGGGGTGCCTGGCTGCCTCAGTTGGAAGAGCACACCACTCTTGATCTTAGGGTCATGGGTTTGAACCCCACGTTGGGTTGTAGAGATTACTTAAAAAATTTTTTTTTTAAATAAACTATATATGTTTTTCTTCAGTTTTAAATGTTTAAAGGTAAACTTGATCAGGCTGTATGATTCAAATCCCAGCCCACAAACTTCCTAGCCATGTAACCTTGGCCAACTACCTGAACAGTTTTCTGCCTCAGTTTCCCAGTTTGTAAGATGGGGACAATGCTAGCACCCCCTACTGTGAGGATCGAAAGAGTTCTTGTTTATAAATCACATGGACTGAGGCCCAGGGACGCCTTGGGAAGTGTCAGCTGGTTATTTATTATTTCACAGTTCACGCATTCAAGACAAGGAAGACACGCTGGGCGAATGGTCTGAGGTGCCCTCATAAAGGGGGCCCCAAAAAGGTCTCACTCTGATACATGTTCACACAGGCCCTGCTGTGGAATAAGGATATTTCCCTGTAGAAGTCAGGGAGCGCTGGACACAGTGTCAACAGTTTGTGCAAAGGCCTGAGGCCCAGATCTCCGATCCACTGGGAATGGCCCTGATTGAGGGCTTCCTGTGAGAGGAGGCAGAGGAAGGATACCCCTGGGTGATCTGGGTTGAGAGGGCCTTTCCCAGCTCAAGCCCTTGGTTCCTTGATCTTTGACCCCTTCCTTCCACCTCCAGGTCGCCATCAAGATCATTGACAAAACCCAGCTGAACCCCAGCAGCCTGCAGAAAGTGAGGCCTAGGGAGAGGGAGGGGGTTCGGGACAAGGTTGGGAAGAGGGTCATTGAAACCGCCCACCCTCATCTTTCTCTTTCTTCTTTTCTGGCCACGCCCAGCTGTTCCGCGAAGTCCGCATCATGAAGGGCCTAAACCATCCCAACATCGGTGAGGAGGGGAAGAGCGTGGCCTCAGAGGCTACCAACTGGGGCACAGGGGAACAGAGGAGAGATTTGAGGGACAGAAGAGCTGGCTGTTTTCACAGTTAGAAAGACCTGTTTTCTCTGAGCAGTATTCCTGCTCACTGGCTGTGTGACCTTGGGCAAGTCACTTAACCTCTCTGAGCCTCAGTTTCCTCCTCTGGAGTAGGGTTTATAAGAGGGCCTACTTTAAGGTCCCTATGGGGATTGGATAAGAGTGAGCATTCGAAACACTCCACTCAGAGCTCAGCTGGGGGAGCTGGTCTGATTACCATCAGCGGCGGTGAGCACTGCCCTTGTCCTCGTGAGGCAGAGGGGAGATAGGATTTAGCCCGGCCTGGATGTGGTCACAGCATTTTTTTATCCGCGCGTTTGTTCACTCCGGAAGTGTTAATTGAGTGGCTGCTTTATGCCCCCAGCATCTGGCCTAAGCGGGAAAGAAAACAGACACAAATCTCGACCTCATAGAGCCGAGTTTCTTACGAGAGAGAGAGAGAGAGAGAGAGAGAGGCAGAGAGTAGGAAAGGTGGTAAAGCAAGGCTGAGCAGTTTGGAAAATCTTGCCATCAGTAGGGAACCATGGAGCATTCTGGAGTAAGGGGTATTCTGGTTAGCACATGCGTAGTGACAGAGTGTGGGGGTGGGGAGGGGTCTCTTCCCACATAACCCTGCTCCCCCCTCCCCTCCCCTCCCCGGGTCCTCGCAGTGAAGCTCTTCGAGGTGATCGAGACGGAGAAGACGCTATACCTGGTGATGGAATACGCAAGTGCCGGTGAGGCGTCCCTCCCCGCCCTGCCCCCTGCACCCCCCACGCCCCTCGCTGACCCGCTTGGCCTCTGCCCTGCAGGAGAAGTGTTTGACTACCTCGTGTCCCACGGCCGCATGAAGGAGAAGGAAGCTCGAGCCAAGTTCCGACAGGTGCGGCGGTCACGGCCGCAGGCGGGGGGGTCTGGGGGCGGAAGTCCAAGTGTCCGCGAGCCGGCCTCCCCTGGGTGTGAGGGTGCCCTGGTGCAGGTGTGCAGGTGTCCGATGTGTGGGTGCGAGGGCCGGCGCGGCATGCAGGAGTGTGGCTGATGGGTGCCAGGGTCCCGGAGCGTGTGAGCGGAGCAGTGTGGCTGGGCGTGAGGGCAGTAGGTGTGTGGGAGCCCAGACACGTGGGTGTAGCTGTGCGGGTAGAGGGTGTGCGTGAGGGGGCCCAGGTGTCTGGCTAAGGGGCGTGAGGGTATGATGGGGGCAGGGATTTGAGCCAGGGTGTTGGTCCACGGCCGTCCAGACGCTCCGATGGGGCTATACTGGGTGTGTTGGGGCCGACTGTCTCTCTGCGGGTGTGCGTGTGTTTCCAGATGGGGAAGTGCGGAGGGGACCCGTTGTGATGTCCTGGGTCCGAGGCCCCTGCCGGGAGGGTGTCCAGGGGTCTGAGGATGTCCGCATGTCTGAGTGGGGATGCGGGTCTCCGCGTGTCCTGTGGCGTTGCCCACGTGATTAAATTGGAGTGTGAGGCCCCAGCATCTCGGCCTCGTGCCTAGCGGCCCTGGGGCTAGGGGTCTGGGGCCCTGGGTCTCGGTTGTGAGGAGGTTCATGGGGTTGGAGAGAGGCAGAGGGCTTTGGGGCCACCAGCCACTGACCTTCTCTTTCCTCCCCTCCAGATAGTATCGGCTGTGCACTACTGTCACCAGAAAAACATTGTACACAGGGACCTGAAGGTGAGCCCCCCACCACCGCACCACAAGTTCCCCACCTCAGCCCACATGCCCCCCCCACTTGTCTGTGATCCTGCTTCCAGTCCCCCTGGGGATCCCCTGTAGCCTCCACATCCCCCCTTCTCTCCTTCCTCAGCATCCAGGGCCCCTTGACTCTTTCCCCAGCTTTTGTGGCAGAGGAAGACAGGCAGATGGGGGAGCAGGTAGGGAGGTGGAGGCAGGAGGAGAGGACAAAGGAAAGGAAACAAAATGTCCTAGGACGCCTCACACGATTACGTGGGTGCTAAACAAGGACACAGGATGCGATAAAGTGTTCACCCCTCTCAGAGTCTCTGGAGCCTTGGCATCTCTCAGACTTCAGGCCATTCGGGAACCTTCTAGAACTATGGTTTTAGAGCCCCAGAGTCACATGGCCTCTGGGTCTTAGCATCTTAGGCATCTCCGAACTGGAGAAGGACCTTTGAGAGAGAGAGATCGAGCCCCTGGGGCTAGCTCCGAGGTGGGGGTACTCAGCCCGCCTGGACCCCCCTACCACACACCTCCCACTCTGAGAGAACCACATGTCTCAGGGCTTCTTGACTCAGACAGGAGAGACAGACATTTGTCCTGCTCAATCGAGTTGCCTTGACTCCCATTTCTGGAGCACCTCCTGCGTGCTGGGCGCTGTACCTTAAGGAAGGTCTCAAGGTATCTCTAATGAAGGACCTGGTTTGTTTTACTATTTTCAATTCCCAATCTGCTGTGACAAATTCTTTTGTGAAGTACAATAAAAATGAAGTGGGGGGGGAGATGTCCAAAATACAAGACCAATTTTTAAAATTATTACTAGGCTTAAAAAAAAAAAAAGCCCACACGAATCCATTATCAGATCATAGAAGTTTCTAGACACACTTCACACTTCCTCTGTCTGCCCAGACCCTCTGAGAAAGCCCTTGGGAAAGGGTTGGGAGTTTGCCATCACCTGGAGGAGGCACGCCCCCTGGTGGACAGTTCTGGAAGTGGTTGAAAGGGACTTTGGGGATCTGGTTAGTGCCCTGCAGTAGGGGGCCAGCCTGAGGGACCCACCCAGGCAGGGGGTCGTGGCTGGGTGGCGGAGCCTCAAACACCAGGAAGATAAGTGTCAGCCCTGAGCAAGGCTGAGATGCCCTTATGTTGAGGAGTGGAAGGGGGTGGGGGGTTCTCTGCCCCTGTTGGGTTGGAGGTGGGAAGGGAGGTAGGGAGACCACGAGGAAGCAGGAGGTGCTGGTGGCCTGGCTGGGGAAGCCCCGTGGCTGGGACCAGCCAGACTTGGGCAACACTTTGAAGAGTGGATATTTGTGTCCAGATCTGAAAGAGGCAGGCAGCTGGAGGCTCCTTCCATGCTCCAGGCCATGGCGAGGCCACTTTCTTACTGCGGGCACAAGGTGGTCTCTCTAAGGCTCAGTTTCCTCGCTTGTGAAATGGCGTTTGTAAGAACACGTGCCACCAACAGTAGACAGAACTTTTTTTGTTTGTTCTATGACTCTTGAGCAGCCAATGCTATTGTTTCTTTTTTTTTTCTTTTTTCTTTTTTTTCATGCTGGGTAAACTGGGGCTCAGTGGGCCAGGAGATTGCCTGAGGACCACCCCCCCTGAGCTGTGCAGACACATGGCTTAATAATGGCTAATGTTGGGACGCCTGGGTGGCTCAGTTGGTTAAGCAGCTGCCTTCGGCTCAGGTCATGATCCCAGCGTCCTGGGATCGAGTCCCACATCGGGCTCCTTGCTCAGCAGGGAGCCTGCTTCTCCCTCTGCCTCTGCTTGCCACTTTGTCTGCCTGTGCTCGCTGGCTCTCTTTCCCTCTCTCTCTGACAAATAAAAAAAAAACAAAAACAAAACAAAAAAATGGCTAATGTTATATAGCACTTACTGGGTACAGAAGATTGTTCTAGACCTTTTAGGATTCACTTAATCCTCAGATAGCCCTGTGAGGTAGAAGCTATGATTATCCTCCTTCTTTGGGTGACAAAACCTAGGCCCAGACAGATAAAGTCACTGCCCAAGGGAGTAGGGAACCAGGCCACAGTCAGTATGGGGTCGGGGGACAGCGGGGCAGCTCCAGAGCCCGAGCTCCCATCCGCCACACTTGTCCACCTTCTCCTCCCTCCTAGGCTGAGAACCTCTTGCTGGATGCCGAGGCCAATATCAAGATCGCCGACTTTGGCTTCAGCAACGAGTTTACGCTGGGCTCAAAGCTGGACACGTTCTGTGGGAGCCCCCCGTACGCCGCCCCAGAGCTGTTCCAGGGCAAGAAGTACGACGGGCCGGAGGTGGACATCTGGAGCCTCGGCGTCATCTTGTACACCCTCGTCAGCGGCTCCCTGCCCTTTGATGGGCACAACCTCAAGGTGCTGGGCGGGGCCGGCATGGAGGTCTTAATCTCCTGGGGGGAGGTCTGCCCGGGGGCCCTCAGCTCCTGCCCCGACACCTCTGTAGAGGGCCAGAGGGGCGGGGCTGGCCTGAGGTCACATAGCAGGACCCGGGTCAGTCGTGTGACCAGCCCACGTGGACCGTGCGGTGTCAGGGTCCAGGGCCCGGGCTTTGCAGCCAGCAGGCTCGGGTTCAAATCCCAACTCCCTCCCTCATTCACTCGGGAAACATTTATTGCCTGCCACCGGGGGGGCGGGGGTCAGGGGACAGGTTCTGTCTCAGGCTTTACAGATACAGTGTGAGCCAAAGACACAACAGTCTCTGTTTCCAGCTGCTGGCCCTCGAGAGCCCGCTGAGCGGGAAAAGCCCATCACAACGGCCACCCGCTGCGGGATGCCGTTTCTGTGAAAAGTCTAGAGCAAGCAAATCCAGAGGCAGGAAGCAGATGAGGGGGGAGTCGGAGGACAGGCTTTCTGTTGGGCAGGGGGATGAAAACGTTCTCGAACTGCCTGGTGACGCCCCCATAACTCAGCGAACAGACTCACAATCTTGGACTCGGGCTCTCTGAGCGGAAGAACCCTGCCCTCCCGGGAAAGGGCAGAGCCGGGCCGGAAGCAAAATAAATCAGCAAAGCGGACGTCATGTTGGATACTGGCCGGTGCTCTTTGGGGGGCCAGAGCTACCTCCCAGGAGACGGCCCCGTGGGCGTGGGGGCACACCGGCCCTGTCGGTCTGTCCGGCCGCGTTGTTACTGATGGAACGTTTGGGGCTTAGTTGCCACGTCCCTCTGTCCCTGAAGGGGACACACAGCAGGTCATCTCCCGAGACAGGGTTACCTTCCAGCCACGCTTGGGGAGAACCGTGGTCTTGCAGTCTCGGCCGTGCTCAGATGTCCCCAACCGCCCCGAGAGAGTCCTTGTAGCTCTTTCTCTCCCGCGCCAGTGTCTTTGTTCAGGCTCCCGCGTTGTCCGCGGTTGACCGGCATCTTAAAAGTCCCCTTTCATCTCGAGCGGTTCCTCTGTCTTTTGTGGCCTGGCTTTGTGGAGCTTTGTGGCGCTCGGGCCACTTGTGCCACAGGGGCCCCCCCCTTGGTTTGGGGTGCACAGTGTTTCCTCGTGATGGGGTTCCAGGGCTGCGAGCAGGAGCGTTCAGGAGGTCAGGAAAGTCGCTGCTGAGGACAGGCCACAAGAGCAGGGGGACCTGAGTGGTGAGGAGGAGGGACCCCCTTCCCCACAAAGGCCTCAGCTGAGCCACCGACCCCACCGAGCCTCGGGCTCCCGCTCTGTTCCGCGTTTTTAAGGTAACGGGCCCTAGAGCAGCGATTCAAGGGCTCGATGAGGTCAGGCGTGCAAAGCGCACATGACTACAGGATAATAACCCCAAGCAGGAAGCCAAGAGACCGTTTCGGAGGGCTAGGCCAGCGTCTCAGCTGCCCAGGCCCTTGTCACCTCCTGCTGTCCTGGTTTCCCCACCAGGCCCCCTGAAACCTTTCAGGGCGAAGGAGACAGGCAGCTGGGGGCAGATCCTCACTCTGTCACTTCCTTGCGAAGTGACCTGGGACATAGCCCCTTTTCTGAACCTGTTTCCCTTCTTTCTCCACCTGTAAGATGGGGATGTTAAGGGACCTAGGAGTGTCTGAAGCCCGGCCCCGGAACCCGGCATCTGGCCAGGACGATAGACTCGGCAGCCACACCGGCGGAGGGTGGTGGTGTTGACAGCCTGGTGGCTGCTTCTTGCCAGCTCGTGAGGGGGGCGGGGTGGTGCGGGTGGTGACAAGGCCCGGGCTCCAGAGCCCGGCCGCCTTGCCATGTTCTGGCCTCACGCTCCTCGCACAAGTGACTTACCCTCTCTGGGCCTCAATTTCCCTTGTCTGAAAAAGGGGCATCATAGCTCTGCTTCACAGCTTTGTTGTGAGCACAGAGGTACCTTGCAAAAAAGCACTTAGAACACTGCCCGGCCCCAGGGGTAAGTGCTCTGCTCTGAAAGTGATACTCGTTATTATTAAATATTCATGACCCTTCCGGGTTGTGCTGATGTGCAGACCCAGGAGGCTCTTCCAGCCCTTGCAGGAGAATCCCGGGAAGGGAGCTCCCAGGCTACTCCCCAGGCCCCAGCACAGAGCTCCACCCAGAGCTCTGTCTGCGCTCCCCCTCCCCCACACCACCTGTCTGCCTCCCATTTCCTGGGGATGGAGGGGCTCTCCCTGGTCCATGATGGCCTGGCACATGGAATTTATTTTCTCAGTCTTGGCAGGGCCCCTCCTAAAAGGCCCTTTACCTAAAAAAGGTCTGCGTGTAGATCATTTCTCATTCTTTGAGATCGCCGGGGTCTCATAGCTCTTTGGAAAGACAGGCGTGCCTAGGAGGGGGGGATCTGAGGGGTGGGAGGCCAGTAGGCAGGATCTCTCTCACCCCCGGGTCTTCCTCCTTCGTAAACCTCATATTGAAGTTGCACTTACTCTGGGCCACACATACGCTGGGCATTTTACTTAAACTCACACACACCCTGGCCTGCCAAGTGGGCGCTGGGAGCCCAGGGTCCAGAGAAGGAGACTGAGCCCCCGGATGCTGACTGGCGTCGGTCCTCGCTTGTAGAATTCGCTTCCTCTGTGAGATTTCCTCGGAATCAAGTTGTATCCAGGGCTCCCATTCTACAGAAGGGGGAATTGCGGTCAGGAGAAAGGGGTGGAGTTTTGCTACCTGCTGTTTTGGTGAGGGATGGGGAGAAAGATGTGCGTGCGTGTGCGCATGCGTGCGGCAGGTGCGCAGGTGGGGTGGACCCCTCCCCCAGTAACCTCGTCCCCGCCCCCCCCCCCCCCCCCCCACCAGGAGCTGCGGGAGCGAGTCCTCAGAGGGAAGTACCGGGTCCCTTTCTACATGTCGACAGACTGTGAGAGCATCCTGCGGAGATTTTTGGTGCTGAACCCAGCTAAACGCTGTACTCTTGAGGTAAGCCCCAGCCCCCCGCCCCTCCCATTTCGGCCTTCGTGCCCTCCCTTTCCCTCTCCTGTGTCTGGCGTCTTAAGATCATGGCTGGGAAGGGGAGGGGAGCCAGGCAGCCCGGGAAAAGGCTCTGGGGCCGTCTCAACTCCACCCCCAAACAGCTTCGCCCACTCCCCGCCATGCCAGTAATTAGCTAATGAGCTCCTAGGCTGATTATAGGGTGCTGGGGACCCAGATGATGCGGAGGAGGGAGGTGACATCGGGAGGCTCCAGCAGGCATGCTGGGGGTGCGCGTGAGGAGGTGCCAGTTGTCATCAAGCCCTCGATTCTGGGGCATTAGGTCTTGGAGGTGGGGGGCAAGGTAGGTGGCCCTACCTGAGGGTGGGAAACTATATTTTCCCCCAGTTTCTTCTGACATCTGTCTACCCCCCTTCCTGTCCTGCCCCCAATTCCTGCAGCAAATCATGAAAGACAAATGGATCAACATTGGCTATGAGGGTGAGGAGTTGAAGCCATACACGGAACCCGAGGAAGACTTCGGGGACACCAAGCGAATCGGTGAGGGTCGGGGAGAGCAGGTGCCCTACCTAGCTCCTCCAAGCCTCGGGCCTGGGAGCCAGGGGTCAGAGCTTCCTAGCACCTGCCCCTCTGGTCGGCGCATGAGAGAAGTTTGCAAGGTGATTAGGGAGAGGGGAGAAGTCTAGGCTCCCCTCCCTGTGCTGCCACTTTTTAGCTGTGTGACCCTGGGCAAGTGGCTTCTCCTCTCGGTGCTTCTATTTCCTCATCTGTAAAACGGGAGGATCGCAGAACCTATTATAGGGTTGTTGTGAATATATGAAATGTGTTAATCTATGTATAGTACTTAGTTTTGACTATTAAGACACAAAAAGAAATTACAGATCATGTCTATAAGTGTTTGTGCTGCAGGGGCCCGCATGTTTTGGGGAAACCCCCCCCATGTGGGCATGTGCCTCCCCCACCAACCCTTTGGTCCCAGACCCTCCAGCCTGGAGCCCTTGAACTCTTGATCCCTAAGCATTAGCCCTGAAAGAGTCCCTTAGGAGTTATCCAGTAACCCTCAAGGCCACCATCAGAGTTGGCTGCATTAATCAGTACTTTTGTGGTTGTACGGAAGAGAAAACCCATGCCCTTCTAGCTTAAGCCAATGAGAATAGTAATAGGCCGAACCATTTGAAACTGCCGTTTTTATAGGTCAAAAATTGTTAATGTCAGCAGTTTTATATGGTTATAACCTAATCGCCGTAACTGATTCATTCATGTAACTGAAAAGGCCAGTGTGTGTCGGCCTTCAGGCACGGCTGGATTCAGGTGCTCAGAGACAGTCATTGGGAATCTTAGAGGTGGCTTCTTTCCCAGGCAGCTCTGGCCACGGGAGCAAGCTGGCAACAGTATATACTAGCGTCCTGGACACCCCATCGAGAAGAGGAGCCACTTTCCTAAATGTTCCAATAGAAGCTCTAGGCTGGTGCCCTGAACCAATCGGTTTGGCCTTGGGGATAGAATGCTCTGATTGGCCAGAGCCAAGTCTATGCCCACCCTGAACCAATCAACCTCACGTGATTTGGGGTCTGGAGCATTCTGAATGGCCAGACCTGGGTCATCTGCCTGTCCTGAGCCAATCAATGTGGCCTCGGGAATGGAAGACTCTGGTCAGACCTGGGTTGTGTACCTGCCCTTGGGGCTTGGCGCAAGCAGGAGTCAGCCAGGTGATCTGAGCAGGAAAGAAGTATTCTTCCAAGGAAGTGTTCTGCTGCTGGCAGAAAGGGGAACGGATACTGAACAGGCCACAGAGCCGGCGTTGCTGGGTGATGCAGGAACGAATGGAAGGGAAGGGTCTGGGGAGATTGAACCTCCTCTCCATCCCCCTCTCCCAGAGGTGATGGTGGGTATGGGATACACGCGGGAAGAAATCAGAGAGGCCTTGACCAGCCAGAAGTACAACGAAGTGACCGCCACCTACCTCCTGCTGGGCAGGAAGACTGAGGTCAGAAGGCGCCAGGGGCATTTGGGATGCGCGATGCCCGGGGTGGAGGGACTTCCGGGGCAGAGGGGACAGAAGCTAAGGCTCCCCGTCTGTCATCCTCCTGCAGGAGGGTGGGGACCGGGGCACCCCGGGGCTGGCCCTGGCACGGGTGCGGGCGCCCAGCGACACCACCAATGGAACGAGCGCCAGCAAAGGCACCAGCCACAGCAAAGGACAGCGGAGCGCTTCCTCCACCTACCACCGCCAGCGCAGGCATAGCGACTTCTGTGAGTGTGGTCCCGCACCCTCATGCGCCATCCCAGGCCCCAGGGCCTCCGAACTTCAGATCAGCTGTCTGGCGGACAGGCAACAAAAAACCCTTGCTCAAGCCAGGAGTGGAGAAGGGAGGAATTTTGTATAAAGATGCAGGGACATTATAGGGAACTTGGAGGTGGGAACGCACAGCCAGGATCGGGAAGGGATTAGAAACTGAAAAAGGATCCAGAGTAGATAATCTTCTGTTTCTTGCTTCCTCTCTGTTCCTCTGGCTTTTCCTTTCTCTCTTACATATCTCACCTTACCTTTTTCCCAATCTTTCCCCTTCTGCCTCCGTTTTAGAGAGCAGCCCAAGTGATATCCCTTTGGTCCCCTTGTCAGGGATAGAGCTCTCACGGCAGGGTTCACCCCGGGGCTAAGCCATTGTTATCAGGACACAGGAAGACACATGGCACAAAGTGGCTGCTGAGAGCCTACCCTCTGGCTCTCCTCCATACTGAAAATTTGAAAGACCCTTCCTAGTGGAAAGGGGCTGGGCAGACACCTTCCTGTACCCCACATTCTGTAACTGAAAGATACCACCCACAAAAGATAAGAGCTGACCACCACCACCACAGATTAGGTGTGGAAACTTCCAAGAGGTCTCTTACCTATATGCTCCTCAAATACAAATCCTCCCAACTATTCCTTTTTTTTTTTTCTTAAGATTTTACTTATTTTTGTGAGAGAGAGAGTGCGTGTACACACTAGCAGGGGCAAGCAGGCAGAGGGAGAAGCAGGCTTCCCGCTGAGCAGGGAGCCTGATGCAGGACTTGATCCCAGAACCCTGGGATCATGAGCTGAACTGAAGGCAGACGCTTAACAACTGAGCCACCCAGGCGCCCCCTCCCAACTGTTCTGTAAGCAGCTGCATGGAGATATAATTCGCCTGTTCAAAGTGGATGATTCAGTGGTGTTGGTCTAGTCACAAGTGTAGCCATCCCCACAGTCCATTCTAGCACATTTTCATCACCCCAGGAAGAAACTCCATAAGCCCCAACTCGCAGTTGACCTCCAGACCCCCATCCACCACCCCCCAGCCTCTGGGCAACCACCAGTCCATTCTCTGTCTCTACAGACGCCCCTATCCTGGACATTTCGTGCGGGAGGAATTGGGCAATATGTGGCCTTTTGTGTCCGGCTTCTTTCACTTGGGATAACGTTTTCATCCACGTTTTAGCGCAGACGAGCACCTCCTCCCTTTTTAATGGCCCGGTCATATTCCACATCGTGGTGGATCTTCCACATTTTGTTTTTCCATTCGCCAGCCGATGATGGCCATTGCACCATTTCGCTCTTTTGACGCTTGTGAATAGGCTGCTGTGAGCGTTCGCGCACCGAGCTCCGTGTGGATGTGTGTGTCCGTTTTTTTTTTTTTTTTATTTGCCAGAGATCACAAGCAGGCAGAGAGGCACGCAGAGGGAGAGGGGAAAGCAGGCTCCCTGCTGAGCAGAGAGCCCGATGTGGGACTCGATCCCAGGACCCTGAGATCATGACCTGAGCCAAAGGCAGAGGCTTAACCCACTGAGCCACCCAGGCGCCCCGTGTGTGTCCGTTTATCTTGGGCGCATAGCTGGGAGTGGATTTTCCGGGCCACGTGGGAGCGCCGTGCTTAGCTGTGTGAGGAGAGGCCATCGGGGTGTCCAGCTCCCCCCCTTTTCTGCAGCCCTGCTTTGCGGTGCTTTATCTTGGGTCACGCACTAGCATGGGGAGGGGGGTGTTGGGGAAACTCAAGCCTCGGTCCTAAGCAGGAAGTGTGGGATTCTGGATGGTTAAGCCATTTCCCCTTTCTGGGATTTCCTTGTTTCCATGCATAAAATAGCCAGATTGGTGCAGAAAGTTGCTAAGAAGCTTGCGGCTTGAACATCCCTCTGGTTACAACATATGATCTTAAAGAACACCCACATGGAAACCTTCTGGGCTTCTGGGGTTCTCAGGGGATTGTCGGCAGGTGCCCTGTGTTTATCATGACAGAGTTTGTGACGGGTTCTGGGACTTGGGAGCATGAAGGTTCCTGAGGACATAACACATAGAGGTTTCGACTGCCCCAAGTTCATGGACACACTTAAACCTGCTGGTTCTAAGACCATAATTTCCTGAGATGTTCCAAAGGACCAGATTTATTTATTTTGTTCTTGAGATGAATACAGACACATCCATCAAAATTCAGCAGTGCAGGGAGGGTAAATAGTAAAAAAGTTTTCACTGAACACCTGTCTCCAGTCCTCAGCTGTCCTCGGAGGTGGCCACTGAGACCAGTTTGGGAGAAATTGTGTTCATATGTAGAGTTAATCCCCGAACAAGGCAGGAGTTAGGGCACCAACCCCCTTGCAGTAAAAATTCCACATGTAACTTCCGACTCCCCCCAAATGTAACTGCTGATAGCTTGTTGCTGACCGAGAGCCTCACTGATAATGTAGTCCATCAACACACACTGTGTCGATGTGTTATATGCCGTATTCTTACCATAAAGCAAGCCGAAGAACAGAAAATGTCCTTCAGAGAATCGGAGGGAAGTGACCTTTGCAGTCCTATACAGTATTTATTGAAAAACATCCACATAGAAGTGGCCCCGTGGAGTTCAAGGCCATGTTTTCAAGGGTGGGGTGTATATAAGGATAGATACGAAAAAGAGATAAGAAGAAAAGAAACAGGGGCGCCTGCGTGGCTCCGTTGCTTGAGGGTCAGATTCTTGATTTCTGTTCCAGTCAGCTCAGATTGTTAGATCGAGCCCTGCGTTGGGCCCCATGCCCAGAGGGGAGTCTGCTTGAAGAGTCTCTCCCTCTGCCCCTTACCTCCCTAAAAAGAGTTTAAAAAAAAGAGAGAGAGAGAGAGACATAAAGATATATAACAATACTAACATAATCACATACCATAAAGGTAACATTCTCTTTTAAGAAAGAAAATGATAGCCTTTTAAGTTGTTCATGTATAAGCAAGTAAATAGAGACAAATAAAATCTGTACATTTGCCCTTATACAAAGGACAGTTCACCTTAGACCTCAGGCCCTGCCTTTTGTGCTCTGTAGTCCATCTTGAAGATCCCTGTGTCTTGGTACATAAGCAGCTTCCTCCTCCTAGCTGCAGATGATTCCATCATACAGAAATAGCTTGACTTCCTCTGGCCATTCCCCTCTTAAGGGGCACTTAGGCTGCTCCCGGTCTTTTGGACTTAAAAAAAAACAAAAACAAAAATTGTGATGTGGGGCGCCTGCCTGGCTTAGTCGGTTAAGTGTCTGACTTTGGCTCAGGTCACGATCGTGGGGTCCTGGGATCGAGCCCCGTGTTGGGCTCCCTGCTCAGCGGGCAGTCTGCTTCTCCCTTTCTCTGGCCCTTCCCCCCCAACACATGTTTTCTCTCTCTCTCATAAATCTTAGGGAAAAAATAGCACTTCAGTGAATAACCTACAGGGGCATCAGGTCATTTCCGTGGCGCTGGGGGGTCAGATGTGCATCTGTCATTGGGACAGATGGTGTCAGCCCGGCCCACTAGAGCTTGTACTCTGTGTGAGGAATTCTGAGGTTCTAAGGATCACCCAGAGTGGGTTCTGGCCTTTCCAGGTGAAGCAAGCCCTAACTGTCCCCTCCCTCCACCAGGTGGCCCATCCCCCGCACCCCTGCACCCCAAGCGCAGTCCAACCAGCACCGGGGAGACGGAGCTGAAGGAGGAGCGCCTGCCAGGCCGGAAGGCGAGCTGCAGTGCTGCGGGAAGCGGGAGCCGGGGGCTGCCCCCCTCCAGCCCCATGGTCAGCAGTGCCCACAACCCCAACAAGGCAGAGATCCCAGAGCGGCGGAAGGACAGCACGAGCACCCCTGTGAGTGGCCAGGGCTCGGGGTGTGACCGCTGTGTTCACACTTTTCGGACCCTGCTGTTCCCCAGACCACCACATAGGATTCCTTGTTCTGTCTGTTCGTTCCTTCATCCCATAGACATTTGAGCGCTCTCTCTCTCTCTCTGCCGGAGCTTATGCTGAATGCTAGCATATAAATTAGACTTAAGCATCAGAAAGAAGCACTGTCCTCGCTTTAGGTAGGAAGGATTTCATACAGGGAAGGAGGTTCTTACAAAGTTGGAGGAAGGGCTGGAGGGGCAGGCAGGGGATTAGACCCACAGGAAGGACACATCACACTGCAGAACTGATCCACTGAGGGGGCTGCCACCGCTGGGGCACAGTTGAATTCCAGGACACATGGTCATGACCTTAATTTAAGACTCAGAAACTGTTCTCTACCCGAAAGGCTCCTCGATGCCAGGAACTCTTAAAACAGGCACTGGGGCTCTGCTGAGGCAAAGACCCTCATCTCATGACCTTGCCCGTGTAAGCAGAAATCACAGGGGACAGGAAGGCCACTGCTGCTCCATTGCCACCTTCCAGATGTTCCCAAGTGCAAAGATTGGCAGAACCCATTCCTCTGTAGATCCTGAACTGCAGAGGATTCTGGGAAATGTAGTACTTGGCTCTCCTCCTGCAACTCCTTAAGAGAGGAGGTTTTAAGACCAGAGCTTGAATTACATTGGTGAGCTGTGTGGCCTTGAGCAAGTGACTTCACTTCTCTGAGCCTCAGTACTCCATCCTATAAAATGGGCTCATTTGGGAGGTCTTGGATTGTTGTGAGGCTCTTGTAATATCTTGGATGTAAACTAACCTCCCACAGCGTCCAGCTCAGTAAACACTCAATATATAAAGGCTGTGGTGGTTGTTAAGGCAAAAACACACAAGAAAAGGTAGAAAAAGAACAGCAAATTAGCCCCCCAACAAAGTAGAAGGAAGGAAATAATAGAAGTCAAGAAAGAAACAAGCAGAGGTACACTAGAGAAAACCAACAAAGCTACAGTCTGGTTCTTGAAAAGATTAATACAGTCATTGAACCCCACAAATTACTAATAATCAAAGATGGTAAGGAAAACTCTGTCCCAACATAAAAAGATAGTAAGAAGGTATTAGGAGCCACCTTATGCTGATAAAGGTGACATCTTAGATGAAATGGACAGATGCCTTTCAAAACACAAGTAACTAAACCTTGCTGGAGAAGAAACAGAAAATCTGAACAGTCTTATGTTCTTGTCCAAGACCTGGATCCATAACTTAAAACTTTCGCAGAAAGAAAATTCCAGGCTCTAAGTGGTGGAATTCTGCCAAACGCTGAAAGGAGAAATAACACCAACCTTACAGAAACTTCCAGAGGATAGAAAACGAGGGTTCACTTCCCAGCACATTCGGAGAGGTGGCACAATCCTGATGGGCACTCCCTGACCCCAGAGGGGTCGCAGTCCAGGGCAGGGTGGGGATGGGTAGGGGGACAGACATTGACAATACAAAGTGATCAAGGCAGGAGTGGGGGCCCCAAGGAGGCACCTGACTCAGCCGGCTGTATTATGAGCCAACCAACAGCTGAAAGATACGTAGGTGTGAGTCGAGGGGAAAGGTGGGAGGACTATCCAAGCAGGTGGGGCAGCTGTGCAAAGGCCTGGGGGAGAGACCAAGTGTGCCATGAATAAGTACACTACGGAGAGCCTCACACAGCTGACCTGTACCCAGAGAAGGCAGAGCTAGGAGAGGAGTGGGCAAGGCTGCCCCCTGGGCTCCACCCTGACCCGCTCACCCTCAGCGCCCCTGTCTCAGCTCCGTGACCCTTAGCCCGAGTTGCCAGGATGGCTCGGTAACCTTTCCTTTCTCCCGGAGTAAACCATTGCTTGCTCAGTCTTGGCCCCTCCCTCGACTATAATGAGGGAGGCCAGAGAGGAAAGTGGGGGGTTTAAGGGGTGTCCCTCCACCCCTCACTCCCTCCGGCCATGTCTCCCACAGAACAACCTCCCTCCCAGCATGATGACCCGCAGAAACACCTACGTTTGCACAGAACGCCCTGGGGCTGAGCGCCCATCCCTGTTGCCAAATGGCAAAGAGAACAGGTATGGTGAGGGGGCAGCAGCAGCGGGGAGCGGGGTGTAGGGGAGCGGGGCTAACCATTGTGGGGAAGGGGTGATGTGGGGACTGGGGAGTGTGTCTGCCCTTCCCTTGGCAGAATCTACCCATGTCCTCTGCCCTACCCTGCCCGACCCCCCTGTAAATCTTCCCCTCTTAATTAATTAGTCATCAGCCCCGGGAAAGCAGTCTGCCCTGTTCTCCGCCTACGAGCCTTGGGAAACTGAGTTGATTTTTTTTTTTTTTGAATGATCAATTTTTAGAACTTGAGAGAAGCCCCAGAATGTCACAGCTTCAACATCCTCTTGTTGGCTGGTTTTCAAACTAGTTTTCCTGAGTCTGCTTGGTCTCTTTCAGCTGGCATGTGAGGGAAACCAGCGCAGACTGGCTGGAGCATAAAAAGGGAATGAATTAGGGGCGCCTGGCTGGCTCAGGGGATAGAGCATGTAGCTCTTGGTCTCAGGGTCGTGCGTTCAAGCCCCAGGTGGGCGTGGAGCCTACTTAAAAAAACGGGGGTGGGGTGGGGAGGAATTAACTCACGTCACCGTTCAAGTCCAGGAGTGAGGAGTGGGGTGGCTTCAGGATAATGACATTCCCTCCCACTAGGACTCCAGGGCCCAACACCAGGTGCCCTTTGGGGAACACCCAACAAATGCATGTTCCTGTTTGGTGGGGACAAGATATGGAGTTGTTGAGAGCAGTGATTCTGTGGCTCCTGAGTTCCAAGTGCAAATCTTGCCTTTGTACTCTGCTAGCAGGATGACCTTGGGTGAGTCTCTGAGCCTCTATTTCCTCCTCTGCAAGATGGGGCTGATGTTCTCTGCCTCTAGGGCCCATTAGAGGGATCCAGTGGAGACAAGTGTGTCCTGTGCCTGGCACAGGGTCTTTGACATCGAAGTCATTTGATAAATGAGCACTTATCTTGTGGTCATTAAATAAAAAAGAATAGTGAATATTCATCAAGCAGGAACTGTGTGCCAGGCCTCAGTGTGTATTCGCTGGTTGAATGCCCCTAACGACTCTCTGAGGTAGAGCCCAGTATCTCCATTTTACAGCTGAGGAAATGAGGTCCAGAGAGGTTAAGTAACTCGCCCAAGGCCACACAGCTGGTAAGTCAAAGAGCAAAGATTCCTGACTGACTCCAGTGTGTGTGTTTGTAGACACTGTAGTGCATAGCCTTCCAGCTTTGGTCGAGAGACGGGGCAGCAGTTAGATTGTAGACTCAGCTGGTGTAACGAGGAGACCTCAAGGGACGGTGGCTTAAATGAGAAGGAGGTTTAGTCCTCTCTGATAGAGCCATCCAGAGGTAGGCAGGCAGCGTCCTCCAAGGACCCAGATTGTTCCTGCCAAACTCAACCCGAGCTCTGGGACTGAGGCCACTGCACCAGCTGCTACCATTTCTAACCAGCAAGAAGGACAGAAAGAGTGGAGCGCAAGCTGCATGCTTTTTAGAGCCCTGACCCAGAAATGGGACGGAGTACTTCTGTTTGTATCCCATTGGCTGGAGAGTAGTCACATGACCATCCCTAACTGCAAGGGAGCTGGGAAATGTAGTCTCTGGCAGGGTGGCCATATGCAAGGCTCATACTTTTAGGAAGTTTGGTTACTGAAAGTAAAACAAGGAGGACGGATTCCAAGGGAGAGGTAGTGGCATCTGCCACAGTCAGGGTTCCCTCTTTGAGATCCAGGCTGGTCCTGGGGTCCTTGGAAGGATAGAGATTGTAGGTCTGGCCCCTCCTGGCAGGACAGGGAGGGTCTGGAGGAGGGTCCTAGGATGCTGAAACCACCACTGTCCACACAACATCTTGAGACAGTTAGGAAGAGTATCCTTTCTCACCTGTCAAAAAATTATCATAATGAGTTTAAGTGCCTTTGATGTTCACATCTATTCCTATCCCGAGCTTGAATAATGAAAGTTCAGGTAGAGTATTTGCAAAGTTGATTTGGTTCCTGAGGTTTGGATGCCAAATGGCAAGGGATTCATCAAAAAAATGTATCTGAACCTATTCAACTGCTGAGTTTGGAGAGAAGAGAGGATACATTTGGAGTGGGTAGGGTTTGGAGAAAGGACAGTTTGAAGGAGGGATGACTTAGGAAGACAGAAGAGTCAGTAAAATAGCTAGGGTTGTATAGTACACAGCCTGCCCAACTGTGCATGGCAGTCCCATCTCTGAGCTCTAAGTTTTTAAATGTTTCTCATTCAGGACAGGATAGTGAAGAATCAGAAAGACTGGGGCCTTGCCCTACCTTGAGGCCCCACTCTGACTTGTCCCTTTCTGCCCACAGCTCGGGTACCCCACGGGTGCCCCCCGCCTCTCCCTCTAGTCACAGCCTGGCTCCCCCATCAGGGGAGCGGAGCCGCCTGGCACGCGGTTCCACCATCCGCAGCACCTTCCACGGTGGCCAGGTCCGGGACCGGAGGGCAGGGGGCGGGGGAGGCGGGGGTGTGCAGAATGGACCCCCTGCCTCTCCTACCCTGGCCCACGAGGCCACACCCCTGCCTACTGGGCGGCCCCGCCCTACCACCAACCTCTTCACCAAGCTGACCTCCAAACTGACCCGAAGGTGAGCCCCATGGGACGTGGGGGTGGGGGTGTGGTGGGGGACAATGGGGCCTAACCTGTCTTCTACTCTGCTCTGCCTCCTGTACCCCTACATTATTTCCTCCTCCTCTTCTTCCTCCTCCTCCTCCGTCACCCTTCACCTCCCTCCTCACACTACAGGGTTACCCTCGATCCCTCTAAACGGCAGAACTCTAACCGCTGCGTTTCGGGCGCCTCTCTGCCCCAGGGATCCAAGATCAGTAAGTCCCATCCACCCTCCGCTGTCCCTGGCTCTGCCTCCCTGTCTGCATGTCTGACCTGTGCGTACAGGGGTGGGGGAGGCGGACTGTGTGTGTGCGGGAGGAGGACTGGTTGTGGGGTCTGGCTGTTCATTTTACTCATTTAATGAACATGGCCTCTGGAGCCAGACTCTTGAGGTTCAGACCCCAGCTCTGCTGAGTGACCTTGAACAAGTCACTCAACCTTGCTTTCCTCTCCTGTAAGGTGGAGATAGACATAACAGTGCCTTCCTCCTAGGGTTGCCGTGTGGACTGAACAAGGTGATGTGTGGGCTGAGCATAGAATGCCTGGGAATCCTTGGAAAATGATTTATGTTTATTCATTGAGCGCCTGTTGTGTGCCTGGCCCTATCTTAGACCCTGGAGTAAAGTGAACAGCATGTGTAAAATCCCAGCCCAGGCAGAGCCGACATTCTCTTCGGAGATCCAGACAGTAAATAAGTACTGAGAAGAAAACTAGAGCAGGGAAGAGAAGTGCAGTTTAAAATGGAGCAGGCCTCACTAAGGAGGTGTCGTTTGAGCAAAGGCTGAAGGAGGGGTGCGTGTGTGTGTGTCCATGTCCTTCTCTATGTAGGTGTGTGTCTCTGCCCAACCCCTTTCTCTTTCGACTTCCAAATTCTTCAGTATCTTTCCTCCGACTTGCACTAACCATTTCAAAAGGGGCGCCCCTTCTGGGCATGGAGAGGGAGCTCAGATCCTGACTCCCAGCCCTCCCCAGCCCAGCTCCAGCCAGCAGGGAGGGATCGGGACCTGGGCTGAGGCAGGGGCTGCCCAGAGTCCTGGAAGTGATGGGTTGGGGGAGGGGGCACCGTATGTGCAGATTAGACACTTTGTCCCCCTCCCCCTTTTAGGGTCGCAGACGAACCTGAGAGAATCGGGGGACCTGAGGTCACAAGGTGAGTGCCTGTGCCTACACCCTGGGCCGCCACACTGGCCTCCTCCCCACTTCCGAGCCTCAGACCCAGCTTGTGTCTGCACCTCCCCTATCCACCACTCCCATACCTTTAGATGGGACCTGAGCCTTGTCCTCCAGGCCAACTTCCTGAGCTCTCCCTCGGACCTTCCTTCCCCTGCCCGTGCCTCTTATGCCCTGACCCCCCACGGCTTCCTCTCGTTTCCACCCTCACCCGTGCACACTGTCCCTTGACCATCCTTATGTCCAGCCTCTCCCATGTAAGACCAGCTCCTGCTGTCACACCTCCTTCCCCCCTCATCCAACGAGGCACAACGGCTGCAGCAGCTCGGGCATTGCCTGTACAGACCCACATGGTAAATAGTTTAGGCTTTGAGGCCAGGTAATCTCCGTCATGCCTGTTCCGCTCTGCCCTTGTTGCACAAAAGCAGCCATAGTCAGTACAAAAACTAATGGGCGTGGCGGGGTTCCAGTAACACTTATGGACAAAAGCAGGCAGCCCTGTACCTTGCCTGCCCTGCTTCAGTTTGATACAATCCATGTGTAAAGACCCCCATACAAATAAAGGACCTCCCCACCAGTCCCAAAGGTCCCAGGACTGACTCTCATTGGCTGGAACTGAGTCACATGGCTATCCCTGAACCAATGCCTGTGGCCAGACGGGTGGAGTACTCTGATTGGTGGGACCTGGTCATAGGCTCCTCTTTGAACCAATCACAGGAGGCAGGGGGGTGGAACGCTCTCATTGGCCAGAACCGTGCCACATGCTCAGCTTGGCGGTGAGAGGCGGGGTCGGCCGCGCGTAAACCCGGAAGGCTGAGCGTGCAGTGGTTCTCGGGAGGCGCGCCCTTGGTGCTTTAGGCAGGACGTTTCTTTGTTGTACGGGGCCCTTTTACACGTGGCAGAACATGTATCCTCCCTGAACCTCATAAATGTCAGCGGCGCCCCCGGCCCAAGGTATTGCCATAACCAAAAAGCCCCCAGCAATGTCCGGATAGCCTTTGGGAGGAGGTGATGGGAGGAGGTTGCCTGCCTCGCTTCCTCGCGCATCCGGGAGTTTAGAGACAAGGCGGCCTGGCTGGCGCCGAGGCCGGGCCGTGTAGTCTCCAGCTGGCCAGCGAGCCGCACGCTGAACCTCTGTCGCCGTCCCTGGGGTAAGAGAGGGTGGCGGGCGCGAGGGACCGCTAGGAGTCTGTCCCCAGTGGGAACAGTGGGTGGCCTCCCCCTCCCCTGCCGCCTTTGACCGCTGCTGTCTTCCCGCCCCAGTTGCCATCTACCTTGGGATCAAACGGAAACCGCCCCCCGGCTACTCCGATTCCCCTGGAGTGTGAAGCTGACCAGCTCACGCCCGCCTGAGGCCCTGATGGCAGCTCTGCGCCAGGCCACCGCGGCCGCCCGCTGCCGCTGCCGCCAGCCACAGCCGTTCCTGCTGGCCTGCCTGCACGGGGGTGCGGGCGGGCCCGAGCCCCTGTCCCACTTCGAAGTGGAGGTCTGCCAGCTGCCCCGGCCGGGCCTGCGGGGAGTTCTCTTCCGCCGCGTGGCGGGCACCGCCCTGGCCTTCCGCACCCTCGTCACCCGCATCTCCAACGACCTCGAGCTCTGAGCCGCCACGGCCCGGATCCCCTCCTCATCTTCTCCCTCGTCCCCTTCACCTCCACAGTGCGGAGAGGGGCCAGGGAGGGGCGTCTCCCTCTGTCATCACCGCGGTTCCCGCGAATTCGACGTGGGGACAGAGACTGTCCCTCATGCTGTTCTCCGGGGCCACTGGGCATGAGAGAAGAGTGAGGGGGCCGAGCAGGGGTAGCTGGCCCCTTCCTGGAGCCTCCAGCCGGTCCTGTCCCCCCTCACCGTGCCAGGGGGGCACCCCAGGAGACTTTGGGAGCAGGGCAGGGGAAAAAAGGGAAACTGAGGAAACTCTTCCATCCCTGCCCCCCCCCCC
>ML103258.1:56189-75927 GCA_003697995.1 Taxidea taxus jeffersonii
CCCCCCCCCCCCCCCCGGAGAGCTCAAGAATTAGGTCTTGGGCGGGGGCAGGAAGAGTTGCTGAGCCTAAAGACTGGAGAATGGGGGGGCTGGGAGTGGGAGTCAGAGACGCAGATCCCTTCCCCTCCCCTCACCTCATGCTCGAACCCCACCCCCCCTTCCCGCCCCAGGCTGGCGCGGGGCACTTTGTACAAATCCTTGTAAATACCCCCACACCCTCCCCTCTGCAGAGATCTCTTGAGGAGCTGCCGCTGTCACCTCCGGTTTTTAAGTTATTACACCCCCCCCTCCTCTTGTCAGCCCCCTCACGTGCAGCCTGTCGCCCAATAAATTTAGGAGAGTCCCCCTCCCCCACGCTGACCCCGGGCTTTTCCTTCCCTGTCCTCACCTGCGAGTGAGAGGAGGAGGAGATGGTGTGTGACTTTGGGCCAGTGGATCCTCCTTTCTGAGCCTCGGTTTCCTCAGCTGCAGAATGGGTGTAGAGGGGGTGTGAGGGTCAAGGATGATGGTGGAGGAGGGCAGGACAGAACTCGGCCTCATCCACGAGGCCCCCAGTTCCTATATCGGTCCCCCATTCATCCACTCACGTGCCCACCCACATGTTATACCAGACTCTTAAGCCACTTCTTACTCCAGTAGTACATTTATTCAATAAACAGTCATTGACCTGTGCCTACTACGTGCCAGGCCCAGTGCTGGACACGGAGACACATGGAGCCCTTGTCTGTGGCGGGTATGGGTTCGGACACAAAACACGAGAGAAACCGTTGCTTTGCAGAGCCCAGAAGATAGTGGGAGGGGAGCCGGGGAAATTATGCTGGAGTTGGGCTTTGAAAAATGAGTAGGAGTTGACCGGGTTTTGGGTATGTCTGGGCAAAAGTCTGGGGATAGGAGTGCATGATAGACCTTCCAGAGAACTGTGGGTAATTTCGCTGTGGCTGCTGTCTCGGGGGTGGTGGAGAATTAGCAAGAGAAATGCTCTATTAGGACTCATAATCCATCTATACTTAAGTGAAAAGATTATTCGTTTATGTTCCTTAATAGTGTGGGGTACCTGACTTCAGGTATGGCTGAATCCAGGCAGCCGGCCATCTCATCTTGGCTTTTTTCAGTGTGACTTGAATAGTTTTAGCCAGTAGTTTCATCAGACACTCCCTGATGGCAGAGATGACCCCAGCAGTTCCAACTGCTCCTCCCTTTGCCCAGTTTCTGCACCAGAAAGCTCCTCATTGCCAACTTTAGGCAAAAGCCCCAAGACGGACTCTTATTGGCCCAGAGAAGTCATGTGACCATCCCATACCCAGTCAATGTTGCTTAGAAGCGGCCAGGCCCCTGCCTAGAGCTGGTTGTAGAGGGGTTCCTCAAAGGAAAGTCAAGGTGTCCTTAGCCAGAGGAAGGAAATAGAAGCTCAACAGAGCTAAGTAGTAGAGGGTGGGGGTTGCTCACACGGCCTCGTAGGCCAAAGAGCCAAAGCAAGTGAGCTGGGCTTTCATCCCAAGGGCACTAGGGAGCCATGGAGGTTGTATGTAGGGAAGAGGCTCAGCATGCTGTGTTTCAAGTGCCCACTTGGGACATGGTACAGGCAACCCGTGTCTTGTGTTCTTCCTGGGGCTGATAGCAAAGTCAAATGAGAAATGAAGAGTGGTAGAAACTGAGTGGTCACTGTTGAAAAATTCAGGGTTTGGGGCAGAACCACATTACTGTCTTATGAGTGAGGCCCAAAAAGGGATCTGCTAAAAGGTGTTTCTATTGAGTCAGGTGGTGGCCACCAACCAACTCTGGAAATCTCAATCCCTAAGGGTGTCCTGTGTGCCCAGCCCTGTGCTGGGGACGTAGTGGTGACCAGAGCAGCCCCCCACCCCACCGTCCTGCCCTCCAAGGGGCCCAGCCAGATTTAGCTGCATCAGTGATGATCCAAAGTGGGCAGGGCTGGGGGGGCGAGGCAGAGGCTGGGGAAGGCCAAGAGGGTGCCTGTCCCAGCCAGGGAGGGCTTCCTGGAGGAGGAACAGCCCAGCTGCCACTGGGAAAATAGGAACAGCTAGCTGGACATGGCGGGTAGGGGGCTTGTGTTCTAGGCAGACGGAACAACTTGTACAAAGCCTGGGAAGCAGGAGAGCAAGGGTACAGCAAATGGCATAAAATTCGCAGTGAGTAGAGTCTCTGGGAGAGATGAGGCTGAGATGTTGGCAGGGCCCTGAAGGTCATGGAGAGGGGCCCGGGCTTTCTTCCAAGGACAGTGGGGAGCCATGGCAAGGTTGTAAACAAGGGAGAGGCAGGGACAGGTTTATGCTGCAAAGGGAGGGAAGGAGACAGGACAGGAGAGTAGGGAGGAGGTCGGAGAGGGACAGAGGTGGGAAGAGAAGGGGCACATTTAAGGCTTATGAGGCAAGATGGGCAGGACAGGCATGGTGGCTGATGGTCAGATTTGGCTCCAACTGTCCCACTGGAGCGCCTGTGGTCTGTGTGGCCTCGAGCGGTGGGTGGGGGGGGGTGGAGCTGGGGTTAGTGATGCAATCTTCATTTGGGACAGTGTTGTAAAGGACATCCTGACATCTGAGAGGTCTTGTCTTTCTCTCCTAGCCTTCCCGTTTCGGTACTCTCTCTGGGAACGCTTGGGGACATCCCCTGGCCTCAGTCTCCCCTCTGTAAAACAGAGCACATCTCTTGATCTCTAAGGGCCCTTTACCTGGGCGTCTTCCACTCACTCCGCCCCACATTTCCTTCTGAAACCCTGGTCTCTTTCTGAGGCCTCGAGGCTGCTCAGGCAGGTGGAGGCCTCAAGGTATTGGGTTGAGTAGAGGTGATTGATGTGGCCAACACCCAATAATTGTTCCTCTGCTTCCGGACTTCCATTACCTGCCCCTCTCCCCGCCCCTCCCCACCTGCTTCCTGGGACTTCAAGGCTCTCCAAGGCTCTCCAAAGGCGGATCCCTCAAGACTTCAAGGGAATGCTCTGAGCCAAGCCCCAGTCTGGGAGGGCGGTGGGGGGCGGGGGAAGCATGGGCAAAGATGTTAAGGCGGGAATCCCAGGGTGTAAGGAGCAAGAGTGTAGAGAGGAATAATGGGGAAGGAACTGGGAAGATGAGCCTTCAGCGAGTGGTGCGCATTTCAAGCCGTAGGAGCGCATTCTAGGAGATGTGGGGAGCGATGGCAGGTTCTGGAGCAAAGAAAAGGAAGTTTAAAGGAGTGGTGGCCGCTGTCAGGGATAAAGTGAGAACACACAGAAGGAGGCCAGCGACGGATATAATGAGGTATATGTGATGAGATGCACGGTGGGTCTCACACTGGAGTCCCAGGGGCCAAATTCAAGTCTCAGGCGTTTGGTTTGGCTTCCGCTTCTCCCCCGTGGGGACCCTGTGTTTGAGATCTGAGTATGCGTGATGGGGAGCTGAGGTTGGGAAGGGGGGCCGCACGACTCTGGGTCTCAGATTTCCTCATAAGACCGTATCGGTTTTGAATTAGATTGGTCACTAACTTTGCCTCACTTTAGAGATGGGATAAAACAGGACTGGGGAGGGGCGCCTGGGTGGCTCGGTGGGTTGAGCCTCTGCCTTCGGCTCGGGTCGCGGTCTCCGGATCCTGGGATCGAGTCCCGCATCGGGCTCTCTGCTCAACAGGGAACCTGCTTCCCCCGCCCTCTCTGCCTGCCTCTCTGCCTACTTGTGGTCTCTCTCTCTCTCTCTCTCTCTCTCTCTGTGTCCAATAAAAATAAAATCTTAAAAAAAAACAAACAAAAACAGGACTGGGGAGGGCAAGCCTCTTCGAGGTCGCGCAGCGGCCAACGGCAAACGTCCCTCCTGCTGCTCAGTAACTCTCGCACAGAAGTTAGGGCCACCATTGCTTTTATTTGTTGCTTTGGGTGTAGAAAAAGCAGGAGCCCCAGATGTGTTGGCGAGCCCTCGGTTAGCCCGAGCTCCTGGTGCTGGGCGGAGCTCTGGGAAAAGGAGAGGAAGGTGTAAGAAGGTTCCTCATTGGCCAGAACTCAGAGGCTGAAGCCCATTCGTTGGAACTCCGGTTGGAAATGGAGTTCCGAGATGGTTGGATAGAGCCCCCAGGTGGCCGCACCCCTCTAAGTGGAGCTCTGGGGGGAACCGGGCGGACCCCCGACAAGCGGAGTCCTCCCTTTGCCTGGGGCTCCAGCAGTCGGCGGCGTGCGGGCCAGACGCCTATTTCTGGGCGGGGATCATGTCGTCGATGGACTGGCCCTTTTCCAGCTTCTTCTCCATCTCCACCATGAGCTTCACACCGTCCACCACCAGCTGCACCTGTTCGACTTCGGACGAGCCCAGCCGATCCGCGTTGGATACGTCGAACACTGAGCCCACAGCAGCTGTGTCCACACCCCCTGCAGGAGCAGAAGGCAGGGGCATAAGCAGGGAGCAGAGGTGCAGGAGTGGGGCCCAAGATGCGGCCCCCGTGCCAGCGGAGACGGCCGCATGTACCGGACGCCTACTGTGTAACCGGTTACGTGCATTGAGTCTCCTAAATGTCCATTCGTGGGCTCACGTCTCCGGCTAATTTAGATACCTGTCCCCTCAACCATCCAACATGAAAATACAGCCCTGCGGCTAAGAGCGAGTTCCGGAGCCCGGCCGCCTGGGGTTGAACCCTGACCGTCGTCTCCTTTACACACGGGAAACCGAGGGCCCTAGGGGGCAGGGGACATCCACAATGTCATGACGTCCTATCGATTCCTATGAGACAAAGCGTGCTGACACCCGTTTACAGAGGAAGAAACTGAGGCCCACGGAGGGGTAACCCTGGTCCCCCCAGAACCCGCGTGGATGCCCCGCCTCCCCTTCCGCACAGGGCCCGCCCCCGACTCCGCGGCGCGCCGAGGCAGAGCCGCACCTGTGCCGCGCTTCTGCAGGCGCAGACGGGTGAGGATCTCCTCGAACTTGGGGTGCTTGCTCAGGTGCGCCAGCTTGACATGCACGCCTCCACGCAGCCCGGTGCCCAGGTTGGACGGGCAGGTGAGCACGTAGCCCAGGTGCTCGTTCCACATGAAGGGGTGGCCGGCTTTCTTGAAGATCTCCTCAATCTGAGGTAAGGGGAGAAGCCTGGGGTCAACGCCAGCGGGTGCCCCTAAATACACCGGCCACCGGGACGGGGTTGGGAGGAAGACGGGGTGAGGACGTGGGTGGGGGGTGGGGTTGGGAAACTGCCAGCGCTGAGCTTCTGAAGGGAAGGGCCGGACCACCCAGGTGGTGCACGAGGCCGAGGGGGCTGGGCTTGAGGACGCTTCGGAGGCAGGTTCTTAGGGGCGGGGCTTGCGTATAGGGTGGAGCCGGATTTTTCCCCGGGGGGCGGAGCCTTGGGAAGCGGGCGGGGCGTTCAAGGTCGGGGCGTCCCGGGTCCGCCGCGAGGCGCAGGCTACCCGCCTTCTGCAGTCCCACGCAGAAGCGGCGGAAAACCTCCTTCATGTTGCCCCCCTTCTCCATGGAGATGACTCGGAGGTGGTCCTCCTCGTTCACCCACACCAGGAAGCTCTTGTTGTCATTGTGCCTAGTGTGGGGCCAGAAGAGGCCAGGGCATCAGCTCCTCGCGGCCACACCACTCCCGGCCTCTCGAAAACACCCCCACCGCTAGGGGGCAGCAGGCCGGAGGAGTTTCGGGTGGTGGCACCAGCTCCTCAAGGTCGCAGAAGCTTTACCCCCATAGACCCGAACGTCGTCGGATCTGAGAAATCGCCAATCTAATTAGGATCAAGGATTTTTAGGGTCTTAAATCTCTGACCAGCATTAAATTACAGACGCTTAGAATCTCAGAATCTTTGAAGAACAGAAAGGGGGGAGTCAGAATTGACAAATCTTGGAAATCCTACATCTGGTCTCAGGGACCAACGTTGCCTTCACCTTGTGACATCTCAGAAACAGAGGCTTAGAACCATAAAACATTTAGATCTGGAAACGTCTGAAACCACGGAATCACAGAATCTGGAATTAGTGGAATCCGAAAACCTAAAAATACTCAAAATCTTGGAACCGTAGAATTATCCCATCTGTACATCTTGGAACTGAGACTCCAAATCATCTGAGACCTAAGTTTTCAAAACCTTTGAAAGTCTTTCACTGTCAGAATTGGGGATTCAAAGGTTCATAGAAACTAACTATAAGCAACCATAAAAGATAAAACTAATAGCCAATGTTGGGCACTTACTATATCCCAGACACCGTTTTCATTACTCTGCTCTCCATTTTACATATGGGGAAGCCAGGGCAGAGAAACGTTAAATAATGTGCCCAAGGTCACACCGGGGTGGAAGGCAAGGTCACTTTTCTGGGGACACCTGGAAACATCATTGTTTTTATGGTGTTGGCTTCGGTAGCGGAATGGGGAGGGTGGGGGAGGGGGGGAGGGGGACTGGCGGAGGCTGGCGGAGGGGACCTCACCAGATGCCACGAGCGTCGGGCCAGTCCCGGGCCATGCCAGAGGCCAGCAGCAGTGGGGACACGGGCTTGTCGAACAGGAAGTGATCGTCAATGAGTTGCTGCTGCTCCTGCTCGGTCATGCTCTTCAGAGGGTAGTACTTCCCCTTGAACTCGCCTGTCAGGCTGTTGAGGGCTAAGGGGGGGCCACACAAGGGAGTGGTCAGCAGCCTGCCCACCACAGCCTGGGTGCGGAGGCCGGGGGCTTGGTCCTGTGGATTTGCTAATGGCACCTGAACACTAGGGCAAAACCCAGATTTTGCATGGATTCTCCCTCTCCTTGACCTTCACGTCCCATCCACCTGTAACCAGCCGTGTGCTGAAGCCCCTCTGGTTGGCCAACAAGATGGACATTCAACATGTTAGGAATTTGGGAAGCCATCCATAAAAATTATTATAAAATAGCATATGTAGGGGTGCCTGGGTGGCTCAGTCGGTTAAGCCACTGCCTTAGGCTCAGGTCATGATCTCAGGGTCCTGGGATCGAGTCCCGCATCGGGGCTCTCTGCTCAGCAGGGAGCCTGCTTCCTTCTCTCTCTCTCTGCCTGCCTCTCTGCCTACTCACAAGTAGGCAGAGTACCCTCTCTGTCAAATAAATAAATAAAATCTTTAAAAAAATAGCATATGTAGGGGCGTCTGGGTGGCTCAGTGGGTTAAAACCTCTGTCTTCAGCTCAGGTCATGATCCCAGGGTCCTGAGATGGAGCCCCGCATCAGGCTCTCTGCTTCCCCCTCTCCCTGCTGTTCTGCCTACTTGTTTTTTTTAAGATTTTATTTATTTATTTGACAGAGATCACAAGTAGGCAGAGAGGCAGGCAGAGAGAGAGAGAGAGAGGGAAACAGGCTCCCCGCTGAGCAGAGAGCCCATTGTGGGGCTCGATCCCAGGAACCTGGGATCATGACCTGAGCCAAAGGCAGAGGCTTTAACCCACTGAGCCACCCAGGCACCCCAGGAGAGAGAATCTTAAGCAGGCTCCACACCCAGCACAGAGCCCAACGCCAGGCTTGATCTCACAACCCGAGCTGAAATCGAGTCAGATGCTTAACTGACTCCGCCACTCAGATGTCCCCTTACTACTTGTTTTAAAATATAATTTAATTAAATGGAAGTTTACATAAATTATTATTATTATTATTTAATTAGGCTCCACGCCCAACATGGGGCTCAAACTCATGATCCTGACATCAAGGGTTGTGTGTTCTACCGACTGAGGCAGCTAGGTACCCCCAGATAAATTATTTTTTTTTAAGATTTTAGTTTTTTATTAGAGAGAGAGAATGAGAGAGGGAGAGAGACAGAGAGCATGAGAGTGAGGAGGGTCAGAGGGAGAAGCAGACTCTCTGCCAAGCAGGGAGCCTGATGTGAGACTCGATCCCAGGACTCCAGGATCACCACCTGAGCCGAAGGCAGTCGCTTAACCAACTGAACCACCCAGGTGCCCCTAGATAAATTATTTTTAACAATAGGGACGCCTGGGTGGCTCAGTTGGTTAAGCGGCTGCCTTCAGCTCAGGTCATGATCCCAGCGTCCTGGGATCGAGTCCCGCATTGGGCTCCTTGCTCGGCAGGGAGCCTGCTTCTCCCTCTGCCTCTGCCTACCACTCTGTCTGCCTGTGCTTGCTTGCTCTCTCTCCCTCTCTCTCTGTAAAATAAATAAATAAAATCTTTAAAAAATATATATATATAATATAGTATATAGTATATGATATATAGCATTATATAATACACTATATTGAACTGTCTAATGTGTGTATAAATACATATATAATGCATATATACAAATATATATTATATTTATTCTATATATGAAAATATACAAATACTACATATGCTAATTTTTTATAATAACAATTTTTTTTAGATTTTATTTATCTGACAGACAGAGATCACAAGTAGGCAGAGAGGCTGGCAGAGAAAGAGAGGGGGAAGCAGGCTCTCTGCAGAGCAAGGAGCCCAATGCAGGACTCGATCCCAGGATGCTGGGATCATGACCTGAGCTGAAGGCGCCTGGGTGGCTCAGTGGGTTAGAGCCTCTGCCTTCGGCTCGGGTCATGATCCCAGGGTCCTGGGATCGAGCCCCGCATCGGGCTCTCTGCTCAGCGGGGAGCCTGCTTCCTCTTCTCTCTCTGCCTACTTGTGATCTCTGTCAAATAAATAAATAAAATCTTTAAAAAAAAAAAGATTCTCTCTCCCTCTGCCCCTCCTCTCTCTATATAAATAAATAAAGTTATTTTAAAGACCCACAGATAGTAAATATTCAAAATGGTCACTTCCTAATTATTTTATTGCATCTTTATTATCTATGTTCTTGAAGATTTTTCATCCCTATCTGATGATGGGGATCCCATATACCCAGGTGCATCTCTTCCCATCTCTCTATGACATCATGTTCATAGCTTAAAATTGGATATGGTAGGAGAATTTACACCTTAGAAACTGGCAATCGATGCAAACTGGGGGTGGTTTTTTTGTTTGGTTGGTTGGAGTTTTTTTGTTTGTTTTTGTCTTTGTTTTGCGAGCTGGGTGTTAAACATTTACTAGAACAAGAGGCTTGAAAGGCCTAATGATTCTACCGCTCAACCCTACCCATTCTTTCTCTACGTCCCATTGCCTACCCTTCACCCCAGAGCCTGGACCACTGTGGTTCCCCCTTACGGTCTCTCTTCTCCTACCTCTGCCCACAGTCTGTTCCTCACTCAACAGCCAGAGGACTCCATGAAATCCTGTGGACTTACTCTTCTCACCATCCTCCCAAGGCTCCCATCTCCCTCAGAGTCAAAGCCAAAGCCCTCCAGACGGCCCACAAGGCTCTGCACAGCCTGGCCACCCATATCCCTCTGAACATATCTCCTCCCCTGGTCCACTCAGCTCCAGTCCCACTTTCCCACCTCAGGGCCTTTGCACTTGCCACTATACCTGCCTGGAATTCTTCGGGTTCCTTCTTGTCAATCAGGTCTCAACCCCTCTCTTTCTTTTTTAAAAATTTAATTTATTTATTTGAGAGAATGAGAGAGAGAGAGCATGAGAGGAAAGTAGGTCAGAGGGAGAAGCAGACTCCCTGCTGAGCAGGGAGCCCTATGCGGGACTCAATCCTGGGACTCCAGGATCACGACCTGAGCCAAAGCAGTCACTTAACCAACTGAGGCGCCCAGTCATCCCTCAACCCCTCCTTTCTAGGAGAGCTCCTCCCAGTCATGCCGAGATGCACCTTTGTTTTTTGGCTACATGGCATGTTGGAATTCATCAATCTTTTGTTGGTTTCTGTGTTTCCTCTTATCTCCCCACCAGGCTGACAGCTCTGTGAGAGCTATGACCTTGTCCATCTTATTCATCATGGGAGCCCCAGCTCCCTCCTCAGGACCATAACAACCGTAAATGTTTGCCGGCTGGCTGGACAGGTGGAGGTCAGGACCCTGGTACTATTGAGGGTCTGCCTGGATGCGCACAGGGTGCCTTGTCAGCGCCCCTGGCTTCCACCAGGGGTAATGTTGCCGCCCGTCACTCATCCAGCACCCATGACTTACCAAGCTTTTTCCATGGAGGAGCAGAGCCAGAGCTGGGTGGCCCCAAGGGTGGGCGGGGTGGGGGTTCTCACCTTCCACGGAGAGTTTCTCCACTGCCCGGCGCTCGCCCCGGGAGCAGTGGGGAGGCAGGGTGTAGCCCTTGATGCTGCGGCCCGTGCGGACGCGGCTGCTGAGTACATAGTTGGGGTCCAGGTCGTCTCCACCCTGGAGGGCAGGAGGGTGGTCAGGGCTGGGCATGCTCCCAGTTCTAACTCTCCTTCTTGTCCCCAGGCTTCTCCCACCGCCACCCTGGTTCTGCCTCTCCCTCCATTTTTCTCCCAGCTCCTCATCTGTCCCTCTTTTCTCCCTCCATACATCTCTTTCCCCATCTTTGTCCCCGCTTCCCGTTTCTCTTCATCTCCTTCCCTGTCTCTCCTCCCATCTGACTCTCCCTGCTCTATCCTTGGTCTCTGTCTTCTGTGCCTCGCTGTCCCTCTTTCCCTCCCCTCCGTCTCTCTGTCTCTCTGAATGCTCCTTCCCACCTGCATCCTTCTCTCTCCTCTGTCCCTTCCCTGGCCTGGGGGCAGCTGACCTTGAGGTTCTCATGGTTGAGGTCGGTCTTGTGCTTATCAGTGGGTTTGTAACCCCCGTGCCGGTCTTGGATGATGGGGTCAAAGAGATCCTTGAACACCTGGTAGGACTCCTCGTCACCGGCCACACAGCCCACGGTCATGATGAAGGGGTGACCTGGGGGTTCAAGGTGAGGTCAGAGGTGCTTGCCCCCAGCAAGGGAGGCCCGGGCTCCTGGGTCCAGTGTAGACTGTATGTGCGTGTGCACGTGTGTGTGTCTTGGCAAGTTCTCATTCAAGACCTCTGGGTCAGAACTACAGAGGATTAGGGTTGGTGGGGACAGAGAGGGAAGGCTGGGAGAGGTCAAGGGGATATCTGGGGTGAGGGAAAGGTGCTGGAGGCAGGGCAAAGGAGAAAGTCTTAGGGGCCCAGTTACAAAGTACCAAAAATATTACCACTTCAGAGTCCCCAAATCACGGACTCTTCCTTCACCGAAAAACTTTCAGAAACATATTAGACTGTCGGCTCCCACAGATAATAAGAGACTTGAAAGACCCTCGTATTCCCAGGTGGGGAAACAGAGGCCCAGAGAGAGGGGGTATCGCTCCTCAATCACACAATGAGTTGGAGGCTAGAACCCCCTCTCAGGGCTCTGGTGTCCTTGGAGAAAGAACCGGGGCACCAATGACACCCCCTGCCAGACCCTGAGTGCGTGCTTTGTTCCAGGCGCTGCTCCAAGCCCTGTAGGTGCGCTGACCCCCATGTTTTCTTGACATGGGTGCCCATTTTTCAGATGTGGAAACTGAGGCCCCAGGAGACGGAATGGTTTCTTCACATCTTACTCGTGTGCATTTGCAAGGGGTTGGCCATGTGCTGGGGCCCGTCCCGAGCCCTTCATACGTGTAGCCTTATTTGCTTCTCACAACAGCCCCTCAAGCATGGCCCCCATCTTCCAGACGGGAAAACGGAGGCCCGGGGAGGTGGGACCGAGGTGTGGCAGGCAGCCTCCAGAGCCCCCACCCAACCTGAGTCCCTGTCCACACTCCAGCAAGGAGGCTCACCTGGGTTGTCCACACCAGTCTGGATGACATCGTCCAGGGTGAAGCCAGATGGAGTCTCCTTGTCCCGCAGCTTCTTGTAGAGCTCCAGGGTCAGCACCTTGGCCATGTGGTTGTTGTGCTTGGTGAGGTCGGGGTACTCCTCCTCAGGCTTGTAGTTCAGCTTGAACTTGTTGTGGGTGTTACCGAATGGCATGGTGGCGGCGTGGGGGGCCTGGTGGGCAGGGGCGGGGTTAACTCACCTCCAGCAGAGGCCAACAAGGGGGCAGAGCAAGGCTTTGGGGTTAGACCCAGTCCTGACTCAGGTGCTGTGTGACTTGGAGCAGGAAGGGTCTTGTCTCTGAGCCCCTGTGACTTGATGGGATGCATGGAGACTCTGGGTCAGATCCCAGCTCTGCCACATACAATAAGCTGTGTGACCTTGAGGACTCAGCTTAACCTCTCTGTGCCTCAGATTACAGTGGGGGCCATAGTAGCCCTCATCTCAGGGGCTTAGAGGAGTTCGTGTACATTAAGCCCTTGGAATAGTCCTGGCACATGATAAGCATTATTTTGCTTAGCTATTATTATGATTATCGCCGCTATTATTTTAAAGGTCTGTGTGAGGAGCTGGGGAGAAGGTGGACGGTGTGGCTGAGAATGAGAATGTGAGCAGAGAAGGGACATTCTCTCCACGAAGCTTCTGCTCAGTTAGGGGATGAGGAGCAGGGCAGACAGGAAGGCTGGGTGGCCAGACCCTCTCTTCGCTGACAACTCTCTGGCAGGTCTTAGTTGAGAAGGAAAGCCCAGCCTCCCGGGTCAACAGAGCCGGGTTCGAATCCCGCTATGGGACCCCAAGCCAGGTGCTCAGCCTCTCTGAGCCTCTTTTGCCTAGAAACTGAGCGTGGCCCCGGGGGTTGCCAAGAGGAGTCTTCTGGCGCAGGGGCGGGGCAGGCTGAGCACACGTCCTCATGTGGAGTTGGGCCTCGCTACCTCGAGGGGTGGTTGCCGTGATGGTTATTATGACTTTAATTCATAAGACCCAGGAAGGAGAAGGAGGGATGCTTCATTGGTGGTGGTGGTGGGAGTGGGAGCTCGCTGGCAGCTCCAAGGACAGGAAGCAGATAGAAAGGAAATTGGGGGGCAGGGGGAGCTGAAGCCTGAGGCATCAGGCCGGGGCAGATGGAATTCACGAGAAGAAAGATAGTTGGAGCTACTCTCCAGGGCTGGGGATTATTTATAGAGTCTGGCTGCTCCTCCTCCCCTCCCCAGCTGCTGCCCCCCCATACCCCCCTCACATTCCTGGGGCTCCATTTGCACCAAGTCAGCAGCCTGGAGACAGGTGGGCCAGGAGGACACGCATCAAGGCCTCCAGGCTCAAGGGCTTCCAGCCCAGAAACCCCCCTTCAGGTTGTCCCACCCCCAGCCTGCAAGGGGCACGTTCCCAGAGGGTGCTGGGCCAAGCTAGGGGAGCCCCAGAGCCACACACACACACTCATCACCCATAACCCCCCAGATCACACCATGAATAGAGTCACACACCCGCTTCCCAGCCCGGGGACACACCCAGGATACAGGCAGCCATGCAGGTGCCACAGAAAGTCAGATGCAAGGTCACAACGCCTGGGTGGGAACAACTGGGGACATGCAGAATTGCAAATGCAGTGACCCCGCAGACAGATGACAGACAGACCCCTCCCACTGGGCTTCCAGTGCCCAGCACTGGGGACAAGCCATCACAAACCCAGACCCAGTCTGAAGCCCCATGCAGGGGTGACAGCTGGCAGCTGCTGAGACTCCTTTTGTCTCCAAGATCCCTCCTCATGACCTCATGCCACAGACCAGGGGGTCTCACAGCTGGAGGGGACTCCCACACACACGGTCAACCTTCCCACCCACTGACCTGCCTGCATGTAGGAGGATATGGGGCAGACTCCCAGGACCAGATCAGCTGCTGGCCTCATGGGGGCCCCAGTCTGTACCCCACCCTGACTCCCACCCCTGGCAGTACCTGGCTGGGCTGTGCGGAAAGGGGCTGTCTGTATCCCGGAGGCGACACTGACCCAAAGGAAGGGCCCGCAGCCCCGGCCTTATATAGGGGGGCCGGGCTGTGCTACTGGCTGGGAGGGGCTGCCCCCAGCGAAGGGAACTGGAGGGCTGCTGAGCCTCTCACCTCCCTGCCCGGGAACCGTGCCCACCCTGAACCCAGGCATGCCTCGCGCCCAGCCCCATGGCCTTGTATGGGCTGCTGCAGGGGCTGAGCTCAGCCCCCTTTCCCCCATCAAGTTGATTCCCCCACCAAGTGCTGAGTTGGGCTGGCAGAGACTGCTGGCCCCCCGCCCAGGACACAAGACCCTGGTAGGGGACGTCCCAGGCACGTAGAAACTACTCCACTAGGCCACCAGACCCTCCCGGGCTGGCCAGGCCTCTCCTCAGCCCCAGTGGCCTTGACCTGGATAAACAGCAGTCCTGAGCCCCGCCCCTGGTGAAACCTTGCAATAGTCCCACTACTGGGGAGTGCTTGGCCAAAGCCCAGGACTGAACGCAGAACAGCCTGACCCTAGAAGCCCGTGTTTGGATGCACTTTCCTCCTCGGAACGAGTGGGAGGGAAACGGAGGGTTGCCGGAGCTGGAAAATTCAAACTCAAGGCCAGGGTTGGGGGTGGTGGTCGCCCTCCCCACTCCAGTCGCGCCGTGGGCTGACGCGGGGAGACTGCCCCGGGGGAGGGGGCAGGGAGGGACTCGTTCTGGAAGGACGCTTGTTTTCAGAGGGCGCTTCGCTGTCGCCTTTGCGAAGACCTAGACCCGAGGTGCTGGGGCTGGTGGTGGGGGGGGGAGGCAGGGACAGGTGTTGCGGGGGTGGGGTCGCCACGTGTCCGGGTTAATTATAACCAGGCGTGTCGGGTGTCCCTGGCCTCGACTCCTTACAAGGGCAGCCGCCGTCCAGGAGGCCTCCCCCACCCGCAGCGGAAGGGGGCTGGGCGGCCGCTCGGGTCAGAGCAGAGCACCCGCCGGACTCGCCACTCGCGCACCTCCAGCTCCGGGCGGGCGGAGCAGGAGCTCTCGACGGGGACCCGGGACCTCAGGGGCTGAAGAGGGCATTCCGTGCCCGCGGGGACCGGGACGGCTAGAGGAAGCCGTTTCCTCTGCCTGGGAGGCGCCGAGATTGCAGGGCAAGCCGGGAGAGTCCAGGGGGCAGGAGGAGTCTGGGGAGCGCCCAGGATTACAACCGAGAAGAGACCAGCCTTTTCCCTCTGGGGTTCCTCCCTCCTCTCGGGTCTCCCCCATTTCCGCATTTCTTCCCAGGCAGTTGGGGAAAGGGGGAGGAAGGGGGGCCCTCCCTGTCTTTCCCCAGATTCCTGGTGGGGAGGAGGTGCTTAGGAAACTTCTCCTTGGGGCCCAGCCCCTGATCTCTCCACCCACTGTCCCTTCCCACCAAGGTCAGAGTGGCAAAGTTCTCCTTTGTGGCTAGGGAAACTGAGACTCGGAGAACTAAAAGGAACTAGAATAGAATAGAGAGGGATGTATCATTCCAACAATTCTTTATTTTTTTTTAAATATTTTATTTATTTATTTGACAGAGAGAGGGAGAGAGAGCAAGCAAGCACAGGCAGACAGAGAGGCAGGCAGAGGCAGAGGCAGAGGGAGAAGCAGGCTCCCTGCCGAGCAAGGAGCCCGATGTGGGACTCTATCCCAGGACTCTGGGATCATGACCTGAGCCGAAGGGAGATGCTTAACCAACTGAGCCACCCAGGCGTCCCAATTCTTTATTTTTTTAAAAAAGGTTTTATTTATGTGAGAGAGAGTGCAAGAGCACAAGCAGGGGGAGGGGCAGGGGAGGAGAAGGAGAAGCAGGCTCCCCGCTGGGCAGGGAGCCTGACCCAGGGCTAGGGCTGCTGCATTCCAGGACCCTGGAATAGTGACCAGAGCCAAAGGCAGAGGCTTAACTGACTGAGCCACCCAGGCACCCCAATAACTATTTATTGAGCACTTATAGGGGACACAGCAGAAAACAAGACAATTGGTCCCATGGAGGTGACACTGAAGTGAGCACAAACACATAAATGTGTGCTGTCATGGTGGGGTTGACAGGGCTTTGACAGAAAATCGAAGAGAGTAAGGGATCCCCCTAACCAGGCCTCTCAGGGGAAGTGAAATCTGAGTGGAGACCCAAGGGACAGGTAAGAGCCAGCCATGTGAGGACCTGGAAGGGAAACAGCAGGTGCAAAGGCCCTGGGGTGGGAGTGGCTTGGCAAACCTGAGCAATAGGAAAGAAGCTGGAGGGCTGGAGCAGATGGGGGAGAGCAGAGAGTGGGAGGAAGAAGATGAGGGATAGGAGGCAACCTGTAGGACCCCAGGGACCATGAAAGAGTTTCCATCCCACTGCAAATGGATGGGAGCCCCTGAGGGCTGTGAGCAGGGAGACAGGATCTAACTCAGCCCACCCCCCTGGAGCCCTCATAACCACTCATGGGGACATTTGACATTCCTTTTGGCCATAGACCATAGGAAGCACTTTCTATGTTTGGGGAGTTTCCCACCCTATGACAGTCTCCTTTAGAGAAGCCAAAAAGGACAGAAACTCAGTTTCCCAGAATCTCTTACAGCAATATTCCAGTCATGCTGACCTGGGCTGAGGGGCCCAAACACTCTAGCAGAACCTTGGGTCATGAGCTCTACTCCTTTATCTTCTTTGAGTCTCATAGAAACAGTTGGTCTGGGGGAGCCAAGACCCTCATAGTGTATGTTCATTCCAACCCCCAACCCTCCAAAGCCATCTGTCTCCAACGCCTGCTCATCCTTCCTCCTAACCTAGCTCAACACCTCCTCCACAATCCTCTTCTGCCCTAGTCTCCTCTCTGGTCTGCCCCAGTCTGTCTCCTCCCACCTATTTCCTACCTTTCTGACCACTCCTGCTAGAACCTGCTATGGCTCCCCAGTGCCCTCAGGATAAATGAGTATTTGTTGACTAAGGAAATAACAATAGCCTTATCAGTCAATTGGAAACTCCTCTACCCAGCTTATGCAGAAAGGGACTTACTACCAGATATTAGGTGCTTACAAAATCATTGAAAGTGTTGAAGGAGCACGCTCTGAGCTAGGTCATCTCTTGCCCCCAGAACCATGCTCCCTTTGGACAGTTGGACATGCCAGAAGGAGATTAGCATGGACGGTGAGAGGCCACTCCAGTCCCCACCTTGACTGTTAAGTATTATGGAGCAGTCCCATATGTCAAGTACAATGCTAAGTGCTTTACATATATTAACTTATTGAACACAGCCAATGATAAAGCTCAGAAAGATAAAATGACTTGCCCAAGGTCACACAGCAGGAAAGGGATGAGCTAGGACTCAAACTGGCACAAGGCTGCCAAGAGTGGATTCAGGCTTTGGTGAAGACAATTTACAGGCCTCTCAGCAAAGTCATATTGTCATCCCAGAGTCCCTTTCAAGGTGGGTCTCCAGGCCCTGGTAATTTGTACCTCCTTCCCCAGACCCCTTCACCGCCTTGGCTGTCTGGCTTCAGGGCTTAAGACCTTATGTGTATTAAACAGTTTAATTCCCCAGCAGTCCTATGAGGTGGGTACTGCAAATTTTACAAATCAGAAAAGTGAAGCCCAGAGAGGTCAAATCACTTGCCCAAAGTCACACAGCTGGGAAATAACAGAACCAGACTGGACCACGTAGTTAGTCCCTGAGTTATTTCAGAGTCTGTACTCTTTTCCTTCCACTCCCAAGCCCTGGTGTTACAGAGCAACCTTGCTCCCAAACCCTCCCTTTTACCCACCGCCTCCCCTGTCCCTGCCCCTCCCCTAGGCATGAGGCTGTGGCCTCCAGGAGAGACCCTGGGGGGCAGCACTCCCCCAGGGCCCATCACCCCAGAATGCTCTCCTCACCCAACCTCAAAATTCCTCTCCCAATCCTGGCAGACCATGATGCCAACTCATTCAAGGAAGACAAGTTATAAATCAAAGCCAGCCCCAGAACTGGAGAACCAGAGAGCCAGACTGTTAAGGACCTGTCCACTCCTTTTTCCCCAAGAACAAGCCCACTGCAGACCTGTAATTAACTGGATGTCACCCCCCCACCCAATGTCACTGGATGTGATTGTGGGAAGATAGGCAAATAATATAGTCTTTCATGGCTCCCCCCCAACCTCACTCTAGTCCCTCCAAATAGATCTTTATCAACATAGCTATACATTTTCCTTTAGATGTTGCTTTAGCTGCATCTTAATCTCTTAATGTTGGTTTTTGGTTGTTTTTCATTCAATTATTTCAAATTCATCCTTTGATTTGTAAATGTTCTATTTGGAGTGTATAGATGGTCACATTTCTTAATATTTTAGTCTCTTGGGGGCACCTGGGTGGCTCAGTCAGTTAAGCATCGGATTCTTGGTTTCAGCTCAGGTCATGATCTCAGGGTTGTGAGATCGAGCCCTACATCAGGCTCTGCTGGGTGTGGAGCCTGCTTGAGATTCTCTCTCTCCCCCTCTGCCCCTCCCTGCCCCACCATATACTCTGTCTCTCTCTTAAAAAAAAAAAAAAATAGTCTTTTAAATTATTTACCTCTTTATTGAGGTATAACTTACATACCGCAAAGTGTCCTAATCTTAAGATCAATGACCTTTTATGTATATGTACAACCAAGTAAGCAGCACCAAGACCGAACACTCCAAAAAGCTCTCTCGTTCCCTTCTCTTTTCCAGTGGAACCACCATCCTGGCTTTTAACACCATAGTTGAGCATTGCCTGTTTTTGAACTTCATATAAATACGATTGTACAGGATATCTTCTCTTTTGTTGGATTTCTTTTGCTCAGTGTTCTGTCCAGACTCCTTCATGTTGTCCAATGCAACAATAGGTTGTTCTTTAGCGGATTTTGTTATACATAGTAGTTTGGTTATTGGTCATTTCTAAATAGTTTCTGATTTCTGGTATGATGTCTTCTTTGTCTTATGGTGGTTTTAAAAAGATCTTTTTACTGGGGTGCCTGGGTGGCTCAGTTGGTTAAGCGTCTGCCTTCGGCTCAGGTCATGATCCTAGGGTCCTGGGATCGAGTGCCACATGGGACTCTCTGCTCAGCGGGGAGTCAGCTTCTCCCTCTCTCTGCAGCTCCCCTGCTTGTACTCTCTCTCTCTCTCTCTGTCAAATAAATAGGGGAACCTGGGTGGCTCAGTGGGTTAAGCTTCTGCCTTCGGCTCGGGTCATGATCTCAGGGTCCTGGGATCGAGTCCTGTGTCGGCCTCTCTGCTCAGCGGGGAGCCAGCTTCCCGCCTTCTCTCTCTCTGCCTGCTTCTCCGCCTACTTGTGAGCTCTCTCTGTCAAATAAATAAATAAAATCTTTTTTTTTTTTCTTTTAAGAATTAGGCTAATGGGGCGCCTGGGTGGCTCAGTGGGTTAAAGCCTCTGCTTTCTGCTCAGGTCATGATCTCAGGGTCCTGGGATCAAGCCCTGCATCGGGCTCTGCTCGGTGGGGAGCCTGCTTCCCTTCCTCTCTCTCTGCCTGCCTCTCTGCCTACTTGTGATCTCTGTCTGTCAAATAAATAAATAAAATCTTTTAAAAAAACATAAATAAAAAATTTTAAGGAAGAATTAGGTAATCTATAGATATTGTTTTGGAACAATTGTCAAGTGTCTTAGTCCATTCGGGCTGCTATAATACAGACTGGATGGCTTATAAAAAACAAATTTTTTTGCTCATAGTTCTAGAGGCTGGAAGTGCCAGATCAGGGTGCCAGCCTGGTCAATCAAAAGACCCCTTCCAGAACACTGACTTCTTGTATCCTCACATGGGAGGAGTGAGGAGGGAAGTCTGTGGAGCCTCTTTCTTTCTTTCTTTCTTTTTTTTTTTTTGTAAGATGTATTTATTTTTATTTGAGAGAGAGGGAAGGGAGAGAATCCCAAATAGACCCCACCCTCTTGAGCAGGGAGCCTGATAAAGGGCTCAGTCTCACATCCCCAAGATCATGACCTGAGCTGAAACTAAGAGTTGGATGCTTAACCAACAGAGCCAACCAGGAAATTATATAAGACTAAGGAGTCACAGACCTGTACCCCTGAAATCAATAATACTGTTATGCGTTAATTAATCGAATTAAAAATTTTAAAATCCAGAAAGAAAAAAAAAAAAAGAGTTGGACGCTTAACTGACTGAGCCACCCAGGCTAGGTTGGGTGCTGTCTGATTTAAACTGAATTTT
>RCUC01136312.1:0-54996 GCA_003697995.1 Taxidea taxus jeffersonii
TTTAGGAGGGAGGAAATGAAAGGGTGGGGATGGGGGAGGACTATGAAAGCTTGTAGAAAGCTGCCCTGAAGGACGCCTGGGTGGCTCAGTTGGTTAAGCGGCTGCCTTCAGCTCAGGTCATGATCCCAGCGTCCTGGGGTCCTGGGATCGAGTCCCGCATCGGGCTCCTTGCTCGGCAGGGAGCCTGCTTCTCTCTCTGCCTCTGCCTGCCTCTCTGTCTGTCTGTGCTCACTCTCTCTGATAAATAAATAAAATATTTAAAAAAAAAAAAGAAAGAAAGAAAGCTGCCCTGACCCTGGGCTGTCCGTGGACTGGAGGTCAAAAAATGCTGGGCTAGAGGGTCTCCAACACTCTTCATAAAGCTCATATTCTAGCTTTCCTGATCCACAAACTGCAATGCTAGACTCTTTTCTCCCAAATGTCAGAGATCTCTGGATGAAACCATGCTAAACAGTGTGGAAGAGTACAGGCTAAATACCTCCTCAGCGGACCCCAGATGATGGCTTCTTAGTCTGTCCTCAAGGCACTGCCACCTGATGGGAAAGGCAGAAGTCTCTCTTGCTCCCTCAAAAGCAGCCAAGAAGATATAAAGGGCAAAGGAGGCCCCCTCTGAGGTATGAGGTCCTGGCTGAATGGTGGCCCTGAGGAGCTGGGCTCAGGGCCAGAGGCACCCACACAGCCCCACTCTCAGCCACCAACATGGTCACAGATGTTCAGAATCTTCTAATCCCATCGAGTGTGTCACCAAAAATTTCATTTTTTGAGTGTGCCTTGAACACTCACAATATCTAAAGCATTATGTGAAGGCTGGTAAAGCTTCTGGGAAGAAGAGCAGAACGTGGGGATGTGAGACAACCTGCTCTGCACAGATGTCTTTGAGGTGAGCAGAGACCCCA
The DNA here is from genome assembly GCA_003697995.1 of Taxidea taxus jeffersonii. Lineage (NCBI taxonomy): Eukaryota > Metazoa > Chordata > Mammalia > Carnivora > Mustelidae > Taxidea > Taxidea taxus. The sequence continues at coordinate 897 of RCUC01136312.1, forward strand.
TCATGGCAAACACATGGCTGTACCCTGAAACAAGAGAATCCAAATGTCTGACCTTCCTGGCAAGATGAAAGCAGGCAGCAACTTCAGCCCTCCTTGGGGCTGTGAACAGCCAGAACTGCACTCATTTCAGGTCCCAAGCTTGGCCCATGTCCCTTGTTCAGCTGGGACACCATCCCTGCTGCAGACCAACCTACCCTTCTAAGGCCAGGTTTTGTTCTGTTGTCTGCAACCCTGCGAGGCTCCACATGGCTCTTGCCACCGTATGTCTTTTACTAAGTTGCTTGGAAGCTGTGCCAGCTCCTAAGAGTTCTCGGAGAGCAGGTGGTCTCTTGCTCTATGTATCCCTGATGTCCGCCTCTACCAGATCCAGTGCCAGTACCTACCAGAGGGGCCCAATAAATGTATGGCTGGAGGCTTTTGTTCTCCAGCCCATGCAATTCAAGTTCCCCTCCAGGTGGACCAATTGTTGCGTTCTCCAGGTTGCAAGCCTTACCTTCCCAGCTAGAATGGGAGCAAACTAAGGTCGATGTGGCCTCCTCTTTTGCTTCTTAGAGTCCCGGAAAGGCTGAGCTGGCACAGTGTCTCAGGAACCCCTGAAGGCTCCCCAGCTTTACTTGGAGAAAACTCGGGCCTGGGTGTGGAGGGAGATGTACTTTTGTGTGTAGCATTTTACCTGGTCTTGAAAGGGAGGTATATCCTGTTTGTAGGATGTGGGTCTCATAAACATATTAATCCTGCTTTATTAACTATATCATTCAGATGCTCTGCACTTTTGATTTTGTAGTTATTTTAGTAATTAAAATGGTGACATGAGCATGATAAATCTCCCGTAATGCCATGCTCCTTTCAATTTCTCCTTACGTATTTGAAGTTCAGCAGTGTGTTAATAGGCGTGTAAAGGTTTATAAGTACTGAGGCACACATATCCTCTAGCATTTGTCAAGTGACCTTTTGGCACATTGTTTTGTTTGGTATTCTCATGCCTCCTGCTATCTTTTTCTTTTTCCTCATTTGTCAGGCCTCCTTTTGCTCTGAGTCTCTGTGCCACTTCAGTATCAGTGTGTCTTTTGTGATTGGCATATAATAATACTTATTATCGGGGCGCCTGGGTGGCTCAGTGGGTTAAAGCCTCTGCCTTCGGCTCAGGTCATGGTCCCAGGGTCCTGGGATCAAGCCCCGCATCGGGCTCTCTGCTCCGAGGGGAGCCTGCTTCTCCCTCTCTCTCTGCCTGCCTCTCTGCCTACTGGTGATCTTTCTCTCTGTCAAATAAATAAATAAATAAAATCTTTAAAAAAATAATACTTATTATCATAGGTCATCATATTTCATTCATGTTGTTTACAGATCTATGTGGGTCTATGTTTCATGTCCTTTATAGCTTTCATTTGCTATACGCACTACATTGCCTTACTCTTCACCCCAGTTGGCATCAAGTTCATGTGGAAAGAGAAGAGAAGCCATCTGAGGACGACAGCTCATACCTGGGGCATACTCTGCAGGTTTTGTCCGGGATTTTTATCCTTCAGGGCAGTACCCAGACGTGGTGCAAATTACACTGTCATCTGAGAGTGTGTCCTCAATATCAAAGCCAAAATCTTGGTGCCTAGATGAGGGATTAGCCCATGTGAGCTGCTGGGGGCCCTAGAATCCACGTCAAAGTTGGAAGGAAGCTGGAAAACTCTCTGAACTTGATTTACAACCTGTGGGGGCAGCTCGCTCGATACTGGATGCCTCAGACAGAGAACTGAGGTCATGCAGGGTTATGTCAACTCACTAAAGTAAGTCTAACAGGGTCCCTGGTGAAAACAGTAGGCCTTGATAGATAAACAATTTCTTTAAAAATTAGTCTTTCCTGGAAGGGGAAGGGAGATTTCTGCCAGATTCCTTTTCGCTTCCACGACCCCAGTTCACCTGCTGACATGCTTCCCTGACCCGGGGGCTGTTTTGAAGGGTATGTGCTTCCAGAAATCTAGGGTTCCTCTGTGGCTTTCATGGACCCTGGGTAGCGTTGCCTTTGTGGGCCTCCTCCTCCTCCGTAAAACACACACACACACGTAAAATTACATGTTATAACTGTGCTAGTGTAAAGAGGTATTCTATTATTTTATATCATTATTATTATGTTTCTTTTTTCTTATGATTGTAATAGATAAAATGAAAACATTCTCAAGCGCCCCTAAAATTACTGTGAGCCCTCATGCCTAATAAATGGGATAAATGGGCTCTGCAGAGAAATCAGAACCATGTGTGGGGAGCCACTAACCCAGAGGGACAAGGGCAAGGACCTCAGGCGGTGCTCAGACCTCGGGGAACCAGCCAGAGAGCTCAGACTGAGAGGAAGTTTGACAGGTCAGTCAGACAGTAGGAGCATATGTGGCCTCAAAGCCACCAAAGTCTCTCTATCTGTGACAGGCACAAGGCCTGCCAGGCCTTGAATGGGCATGTGGTGGTGTGGGAAGGTGCTGGAATGCTCCAGTCACAACCAACAAGCAGGAGGAAAGGCCTCCATGCCGATGCTGGGACAGGAGAGGTTTCATCTGGAGCCGCAGTCCAGGGCTAAGGGGGAAATACTCCATATTTCGATGTTTCTTCCAGAACAAGCTGCTACCAGAGAGAGTCCCGGGGAGCCTGGACTGCATCGGGGAGACCCCATTCCCTGAGTGAGGCTTAATCATGGTTCTCTTAAAACAGACTCTCAACCTCAGAACGGCTGGTAATCTGGGGAGAGGGCACCATCTTATGTTCTGTGGGCTGTTCAAGAAGCACCCTCCCCCCGCCCTGCCTCAGCCTCACTAGAGACCAGTAGCGACTCCCCTCCCCAGGGTGTGACAACCAAAGATGTCTCCAGACTTTGCCAGATGCTCTGCCAGCATACTCACCCCTGGTTGAAAAGCACTGTTTCTAGATAGACAATAAGGTGTACATTTTAGGACACCAAGGAGCCAAGATGGGTCGTGGGTTACCTTGTATGTTCCTTAACACTTAGATTTTACCCTGGCCACCTGCTGGCAAGTTTCCTCCCTCTCTCCCTTCCTTTCCTGCTTCAAATAAGGTCTAAGCATATATTTTAGATGCCGCAGTGTCTGTGGGACTGGATGGATACAGACGATTTTGGACACAGCTAACCATTTGCTCAACTGAACCTTAGGGAGGTGCGCTGAACTTTTTGTAACTTACTTCTCCTGGGGCTGAAATTACTGGCTATTGTGAGCATTAGTCATAACCCTACTATCTCGTTTGAGGATAATGGGGGAGTCTCCCTGTGCCCTATAGTAGTAACCGCTAACAAACAGACATGATTTGGGAGTCATTTCTCACAGGAATTCTGTCAGTCATATCAACATGTACTTGTTACAACTTGTAAAATTCACCTTTAGGGAAAGGCACACAAAATTTCTAGTGCCACTGATCTCTTTACAATAGAAAGCTATTACACTTTGTTAATCCTATTTATTCTGTGAAATTAATTAATTCTATGAAAAGAATTATGGGGCTTTAGACGTATCAAGGGGCATGAACACTACAAGTTCGTGAGAACGACAGTGCCCTCAGACTCTTGTAATCAGTATCATTAATTCAGAGAGAGAAAGAGGAGGTGGGGGACAGACTCAACAGTAAGCAGGGGAGGGGGGTGGGTGGCATGGAGGTGGACCTGGAGAGCTTGGAAGAGTGAGTCAGTAGGCTTCCAAAGGAAGCCCGGGGCCTTCTGGAGACTGTGCTTGTTCGTTTCTCTCCTGTTAGGGTGACTCGTCACAAATGGGACAGAGTGACCAACTCTCAGTTCACCCCCTCCCAGTCGATGGGGCCAGGTTGATTTAAGAAAAGACAAGGGATTTTTGAGCAGTTCTAAGAGCTTCAGGTCATTCGTTCATTTCTGGCAAAGCACCTTACAGCGAGCTTAGGACACTTCCTAAGACAAACTTCCCTTGTGCAGAGAATCTAGCATTTTACCCGAGAAATAAAGTTTGGAAATAAGGAATGGGTCTGTGTTGATGAACTTGGCCAGTGAGGCAAGAAAACAGCCCAGGACCACACAGCATGTGGCCTGTTCTGATGGGCTCCCGCTCTAGGTTGGTGGGGGCAAAGGCTGCGGTGGAAGGGGTAGAGGAAGGCAGCACTGCTGAGGTGAAACCAGAGTTTAGGCAGGTTGTGGACTGCACAAGCTCCCCATAGCCAAGGCTATTCTCATTGAATCATAACCATGAAAGATGTGTGTATTTATTACCACAATTTTTAAGAAATGAAAGGATTTTGAGAAAGTGGAAGGCATTTTCCAATGTACCCAAAGATGTCATACGAACAGCGAAAGGGCACCCAGTTAATGGTATTTATTCTCAGGGGTGAGAGTTCCAATGCTTTTGAAAGAGGTGGATTTGGGAGGAGTCTTTCATTTTGTCTACCTATATGAATATCACTCACATCAAAGCAGCACATTAATGGGCTAGGGAATTCTTCATGGTCAAAGAAATATCATGTCCAGAAGGGAAGCTACACATAGAAAGGCCAGTTAGGTGGCGGGTATCTCCTCTCCAGTTTTGGATGGGAGCAATTATTTTTCTTTAAACTCTATTAACCACAAAGTCTGTATTTAGCAGTGCTCACTGTCATCCCATGCTCTGCTCTTGCCGTTCTTGAGTTCTATATTGGCTGGATTATGTCTTCAAGTGGATTATGTTGTACATGTACTTGAAATAAATGCATAACTTATAAATGTTATAAATGTATCTATTTCTTCCAGGAAGAGTATGTAGGTGTGATACTCTGAGCCCTTTCCTACCTGACCTGGCCTTCTCTAGATGGCAACTTGGCCGGTTTGTGCTTTTAATCCCAGACTTTCTCAAAGCTCATCCATAAGACCTTATTCCTGTGCCTTCTATTGTAAGTGACCTGTGTTCTTTTTCATCATGATGCTCTTCATCTTTGAGTTTTGGATATTTCACTAGAGGTATATCCAATGTGTTGATTCCTTTTCAGGTCATTGCTCAACTCAGGAAACTTCTGTTTCTGTTGTTCTGTCAATAGATGAACCTACACTGACTCCTTATTACCACCCGAAGTCCAAGGTTTACATTAGGGTTCACTCTTGGTGTTGTGCATTTTAGGGGTTTTGACAAATGTGTAATGACATGAATCTACCATTGTAGTAAGATTTTATTATATATCACAGAACAGTTTCACTGCCCTAAAAATCCTCTGTGTTCTGCCTCTTCCTTCCTCCCACAGTTTTGCCTTTTCTAGAATGTCTTATGGTCAGAATCCTACAGTGGGTAGTGTATTCAGATTGGCTTCTTTTACTTAGTGATATGCATTTGAGTTTCCTCCATGTCTCTTTTTGGCTTGATGGTTCATTTCTTTATAGCACTGAATAGTATTCCGTGGTCTAGATGGACCACAGTTGTTTATCCACTCATCTACCAAAGGACATCTTGGTTGCTTCCAAGTTTTGGCAGTTATGAATAAAGCTGCTCAAACATTCACATGCAGATTTTGTGTGGACATATGTTTTCAACTCATTTGGGTAAGTACCAAGGAGTATAATTTCTGGGTCACAGGATGAGAGTATGTTTAGTTTTGTAAGAAACTGCTAAGCTGTTTTCCAGAGTGGCTGCACAATTTCACTTTCCCACTGGCAATTAATGAGAATTCCTGTTGCTCCACATCCCTATTAGCCGTTTTCAGTGTTCTGGAATTTGGCCTTTCTAATAGGTGTTTGTAGTTGTTTTAATTTGCATTTTCCTGATGACATAGGATGTGGAGTATCTTTTCATCTGCTTATTTTCCACCTGCATGTCTTCTTTGGTGGGGTGTCTGCTCAGGTCGTTTGCTCATTTTTAAAAATATTTTTTTATTTTTTATAAACATATAATGTATTATTAGCCCTAGGGGTACAGGTCTGTGAATCGCCAGGTTTACACACTTCACAGGACTCACCATAGCACATAACCTCCCCAGTGTCCATAACCCCACTACCCTCTCCCTACCCCCCTACCCCCGGCAACCCCCAGTTTGTTTTGTGAGATTAAGAGTCTCTTATGGTTTGTCTCCCTCCCAATTCCATCTTGTTTCGTTTATTCTTTTCCTACCCCCCAAACCCCCCACGTTGCATCTTCACTTCTTCATATCGGGGAGATCATATGATAGTTGTCTTTCTCCTATTGACTTATTTTGCTAAGCATAATACCCTCTAGTTCCATCCATGTCGTCGCAAATGGCAAGATTTCATTTCTTTTGATGGCTGCATAGTATTCCATTGTATATATATACCACATCTTCTTTATCCATTCATTTGTTGATGGACATCTAGGTTCTTTCCATAGTTTGGCTATTGTGGACATTGCTGCTATAAACATTCGGGTGCACGTGCCCCTTCGGATCACTACGTTTGTATCTTTAGGGTAAATACCCAGTAGTGCAATTGCTGGGTCGTAGGGTAGCTCTATTTTCAACTTTTTGAGGAACCTCCATGCTGTTTTCCAGAGTGGTTGCACCAGCTTGCATTCCCACCAACAGTGTAGGAGGGTTCCCCTTTCTCTGCATCCTCGCCAGGATCTGTCACCTTCTGACTTAATTTTAGCCATTCTGACTGGTGTGAGGTGGTATCTCATTGTGGTTTTGATTTGTATTTCCCTGATGCCGAGTGATGTGGAGCACTTTTTCACATGTCTGTTGGCCATCTGGATGTCTTCTTTGCAGAAATGTCTGTTCATGTCCTCTGCCCATTTCTTGATTGGATTATTTGTTCTTTGGGTGTTGAGTTTGCTAAGCTCTTTATAGGTTTTGGATACTAGCCCTTTATCTTTGCCCATTTTTTAATCAAGTTGCTCATTTTTTTAAATTTTAAGATTTCTTTATATATTTTGGATAACACTGCTTTATCAAATGTCTTTTGCAAAAATTTTCTTCCAGTCTGTGGCTTGTCTTTTCATTCCTTTACAGTGTCTTTCATGGAGCAGAAATTTTATTTCAATGTAGTCCAGCTTATCAATTATTTTTCTCATAGATTGCATCTTGGTGTTCTTTCTAAGAGGTCATTGCCAATCTGAAGTCATCTAAGTTCACTCCTGTGTTACCTTCCAGAAGCTTTCTAGTTCTGCATTTTACATTCAGGTCCATGAACTCCATTTTGAGCTCACATTTGTAAAGGTTAAAAATTTGTATCTAAATTAACTTTCTTTGTGTGGATGCCTAGTTGTTCAGCCCCATTTGTTGAAAAGGCAGTCTTTGTGCTATCAAATTGCTTCTGCTCCTTTATCAAAGATAAATGGTCTCTCTTGATGGAGGTCTGTTTCTGGGTTCTCTGTTCTGTTTTACTGACCTGTATGTCTATTTTTTCACCAATACCACACCATCTTGTTTACTGTAGCTTTATAGTAAGTCTTAACATGAGGTGGTGCCAGTCCTCCAACTTTGTTCTCCTCCTTTAATGTCATGTTGGTTCTCCAGGATCTCTTGCCTCTCTAAAGTCTGTAAACTTAAGAACCAGTTTGTCAGTATCCACAAAATGACTTACTTCGATTTTGATTGGAATTGCCTTGAAACTATAGACAAACTTGGAAAGAACTGACATCTTGACAATATTGAGTCTTTCTCTCTATGCAGATCCATTACCTTTTAAAATCATTTTCTATTTTTTTGTTCTTTTCTTTGGCATTCTGAGAAAAATTCTCAAGTAACCTTTATATCACTTTGTTTTCTTGTGTCAAATCCCTCTTTCTGTTCTAGTGAAGATTTTGACTCTTCAATGGTATTTTCAGTTTCCTTCCTTTCTTTTCCCCATCATCAAACTCCCTTTTCTCTTAAACCCTGAGGCTTATCCCTTTTCACCTCAGTCTAACATTTCATCATCTCATCTGTTACCTCTTTTTTCATAGAGTTCACATTTTCTTGAATTATTTGAGATCACAAAGCAGCTATTTCCTAACCTTTCTTCTATTTCCTGTACCAAGTAATGAAGAAAAGCATATTTGTTATCTACATTGTGGTTATGATACTTTATTTTGCAGAATCTTTTTGGTCCATGCTGGCTTCTTTGACTTCCTCCCAAAGAAAAATCAATAAGACCTAGAGTTTGCCCAGCCACTTCAGCCATGGAATGGTTGTTCTTAGTTCCTCTCATGTCTTTTTTGGTTACTGTATAAAACCTGCTGCCAGATCTTAGGCTACAATATAATAATTTACACAATCAATTCAGAGTACAAGGAAGGCAGAGCTGTGAACAGTGCTACCAGGGGACTGTGTGTCTGGGAGTTTGACTCAGTGTTGGGAGAAGTTATTTTCTACTTCCACTTTCTTGTTAGGTCTGGCCTTCATACCAGGTATAAATCACAGCTGGACCCAGCCTCCTTCTGTGATGACCATTGCCCACTCCACTGGGGGCAACTCTACTTCCCTGCTGACTTGCTATGAGAAGTTGCTGCTACCCAAGGTCTCGGGCCTCCTAGTGCCTCTTACACAGGCAGCTGCTATGAGGTATGAAGGGAGTCCACTTGCTGTGTTCCTCATCTGTTCTTAGTCCTGTCTGTCCTCTAATCCTCAACATTCAAACTAGGAAGTGGAGGTAGGGTCTGTAGTCTCTCTTCTCCTCATTTTCCTATCAGGGTGCTGCTCCTCAGGTAAGGCCATCGCAGACTGGCTCAGCTACTGTCCTTCAATCTGTCCTCGCTCAGAGGCCCTTTGGTTTTCTGGATGTGAATCGTACTCTTCCATGTTAACAGTGATTCCGCACATTCCTCATTTCCACATTTCTCATATTTTGGACGTTTTCATGAGAATCTTGGGTAATGTGAATGGGTGAGAAGGAGGATAGAACACCTGTGCTCACATCATTATCTTACTCGGAACTCAGCTGGCCTGTCCATCTCTCCATCTATCTCATTAACAGTCCAGCAGTTAAATTTGGATTAAGCCTCATCACCCTGCTATTTCCTTCTGGCTCAGCTCTCTTAGTTTCATCCTCCCTTTCCCATATTGGGAACTTGACCTCTTTGCTCTAGACATGTTTTCATGTGTTGAGGGTTATCTGATATTATATTTCTTTGTCACTGGCCAGACCAGAGGAACTAAGTAAAAGTCAGTTGAAATCAGTAGGTATGGATTGGCCAGAGACATTTCCTTAAAGAGGAAAAGGCACAGTCTTAATGGGTCTTGGGTACTGGTCAGGCTTCTAGTTTCATCATTAATAAACTGGGCTGCCCAGAGAGTATGGTTTCCTTTTATAGGGTCTCAACTTTCCTCCTTTGTTAAATGAGAGCAAGCATTGAATTTCCAAGGCCTCTCTCACTGTGATATTTTTTTATTTTTCAGTGAGCCAAATTCTGCTGAGAAAGAGACAAGAGAAAGTACAGCTCAGATTTCTGGTTAATGAGGCAAGACTTACACTTGCATCAGCTTGAGAAGCCCTAAAATTGCAGGTGAAACTAAACTTTGCAAATAAGTACAAGATGTTTAATATTTTTCTGAGAAAAAAAAGGGGAAAGAACCAGAAGATGGACATAGAGAAATTGGATGGAAAAGAGAGATTATGTGAAAAACAAGAGAAAGACTGAAAATAAGAAAATATGAGCAAAAGGGGGAGAGAGAGAGAGAGAGAGAAGGGGGAACAAGAAGCAGAGGGATGGAGAGTGTGCAAGATGTTGCGGGATGGAAGGAGGCAGGAGGAGGTCCCAGCAGAGGGCAGGTGGTTGTGGAAATGAGGGCCTAGACTGGACAGGGTGTCCACTGAGGGGGTTCCACCCCTTCTGGTCTCTGTTGGAGGTGACAAACAAAGCTCCAGTGGTGTGACATGTCCTAGTGGCTGCTTCCCACTCACATTACCACTCAGATTCCTAGCTCATCCCTCAGCCCTGGTGGAGGGAGAGACACCACTGATGCAGTGACATCCGGGCCCCACTAGGCGGCCTTGGGCCTCCTTTGAACTCCAGGCTTTGCAGAGAAGTCCTTCACGTGGAATGGGAGATCATTTCTTATTTCCTCTGTTCCCAGGAGAAGATGGGATAGAATTGTGATGAAAGGGATTCTAAATAGAATAAAGGAAACTCTCTCTCACACACACACACACGCACGCACACATGTGCGCTCATACTTCTTCACAGAAGCAGCTATTGTGTGTGAAAACCCTAACCTCTGCAGAGGGGCTGAGGCTGGCTGCCATCATTTCTTGCCTGGTTTTCCTTAGCAGCCAATAGCTTTTCTCTGAGGGTCAGTGGGTTAGAGTTGGGGGTTGAGTTCGAGTGTAGGGTTAGGATCTACCTTTGGTTAGGATTAAATTCCGTTTGCAGTCAGTGTTAGAATTATTATGAGGTCAAGATCAAGGCTCTGATTGAGGTCAGAGTTGAGAGTTACAGTGGGAAACAGAATGACTATAAGCTCACATAAGAAATGAATTCATGCCATTTTGAGCTCTGCTCTCTAAGGGAAAAAAAAAAACAGGGATGATTTCCTGGATGGACTAAACTTCAGGTGAGACTCTGAAGAAGAAACCTGGCAAGACAAAGTGAAACCATAAGAGACTAGGAAGAATGGCCGGAAACAACTGAATGTAATGTTTAAGTTCCCAAAGTGTGGTGTGTCTTATCAGGGCCCAGCTCATCGCCAGATACCTGAACTCTCAGGTCACCCTTTCCTTCCCTGTGGGGGAAGAGAACTCTCCACTGGCTTTGGCCAAGGGCACTTCTCCACACATTCTTGGCTCCTGTGCCGCTGGGTCCTGTGTCTGCACTTGGGGCTGCTAGGGCAAGGGCTGGCGCCAGGCTGGGTAGACACAACCTGGAAACAGGGAGTGGCTGTGGAAACAATGTGAGTCTGGCACACACCACTGGCCACTCCCAGGCTGGAGATGGACTGGGTCATCCCTGGGGAAGCCAGAGCCTTGGGACAGCTGCTGCAAGGTGCTTACTCAGCCCAGAGCCACCATCTTCAGGAGGCCTTACCATCATGACCACTCCGATTAGCAGGTGTGAGATCCATTCTGCTGGGTTACCCAGAAATTTTTAGTAAGGATTGTGATATGCATCGTAGCTCTTTTCTCAAATGATAGTCTCGGTAAGGCATCTGATCTCTTCTCTCCCTGCTCCCTTTCTCAGAGGACTCTTGAGTCTGTCCGCAGTCTTTGACCTCCATGAGGGGACGGCTTTCTCCCGTTAGTCAAAGTCTTCCCTGCAGAGAGTCCACCTCAGTTAGAACATGGCCCTCTGAAAAGGTTCTTTCATCATTATGAGGTGGGGATTTCCTCAGGAAATGCCTTCTTCAGCCATCTGGGAACCCCTGAGGAAATTCCTCCCCCATCAGTCTGGAGACTCTTCTCCCATCGGTCTAGGGGATTCATCACGATGGTTCCTCTCCAGTGCGGAAACCAGGAGAATATGTCTCCCCCAATAGTCTGGGTTGCTGGGGCAGGAGGGGGATGCCATCACTCCTAGCAGACTGGACAGCCCCTGTGAGTCCACGTTCTGGAGCAGTCACAGCAAGGTGGAAGAACCAACTAAGAACCCAAGTCAGGCTCGAGGGAAGATTGAGATGAGATGGCAGCCCACGTCTATGTCCATGCAAATTCTGTAAAGGGAATGATGGCAGACATAATATGCTTGTGGTATTGGTGATTAAGGGGGCTGTGTTGGTGTGAAGGCGGCGGTGGTCCTATTGATGGTGGTGTTGACGTCAGCACTTCTAGTGTTGGGGGAAGCAGCAGAGATGGTGGGGGCCATGAAAGCTAAGGACATGGCAGTGATGGTTGAGGATGCAGTGGGAGTGACCACAGGAACAGTGGCCATGGGTGGTAGAGGGCGTGGAGACTGCAAACCCACTACCGCCATCCTAAGAGGGAAGGGTCCGGGCCAATGGGTGCATAAAATGGGGAGAAAAGACCTAGAAGAGCTGGAAGGAGAATCTCAACTGTAATTAAAAAGGGCAACAGAAGCTGTTTTCAACAGTGGTTCAAGTGAGATCTGAAACAGGGCTACCAATCACAGAGTCCAAAGCTGTGGGTTTTCCAAGCACTGCGAGATGTGAGGGAGAAAGCCCATAGGACCAAGACTGTGAACCTGAGACAGGAGAAAGCCCACCTGGATGGAACCCCTCGCCAGGGGGGCTCTGGAAGGAGAAACCCAGAGGCTTCCATGCCTCCAGATGGTCCAGAGGAGGTCACAGTGCCCAGGGCTGCTGGGTGGGGGAGAACTGAGACCAGATCTGTAGACTTCTCTGATCCCTCAGCCTCTTTGTTTTCAACTCATGGCAGGGGGGTGCTGGAGAAAGGATGCCAGCATCAGCTGGCCAATGTGAAAAATATAGACATACCTCCTCACAACATGTCTCAGTGAATCTGACTCAGTTTCCAGGGTGGGTCCTAGACATGTGTATTTTTAATAAGCTCCCAAGGTGATGATACAAACACACACACACACACACACACACACACACACACACACACACAGAGGATACTTGACCAGATACTATATTCAGCATCCCCCAACCCCCACCTCTGCCACTGGGCCTGGGGGATATTTATAGCTAAAGGCAATAATATTTCCATATCATCATTTCACAGGCCCATCCACAGGGTCCTGAAGGCCACTGAGTGGATGGTAGGAGAGGCTGGGGTTGGCAGGGGGAGGGGGGTGGGAGGCAGGACAGCAGCAGGGACATGGGACCAACATTTCCCAGTAGAGAGAGCTGCCAGCCTCAAAGAGAGACAGGAAGTGTTGGTGGCAGCCAGAACTCCATACTCAGGCCCCAGGTTTCCTAGAGATGCAGGGGTCATTCAGGAGGTTGGGGGAACGACGTGGGGAGCTCTCAGAGGATCAAAGCTGAAGGAAGAGAAGGAAGGCTAAGGCTGACAATGTGCTGAGAGGGAGCAGGCCCAGGCTGCCATCCCTCTGAGGGAGTCTTTTGCTTGCCCTGCCCTCTGCACTGCTAGTCAGGTCAAGCCTGCCCCATTTCCAGGCCAGCTCTCACCCACCTGGTCCAGGAAGCCCTCCCAGGCCCCGGACTCTGCAAGCCCCTCTTCCTCTGCTAGGCTCTCAGAGTGTGTTCTTTGTCTTTGGGATTAGACACACTTAGGTCTTGTATTTTACCCTTTCTGAGAGGTTTTGAGGAGGATTCTGTGTTAATTTTTTTTTTCCTCACAGCTCTCTTCCCTTCATTCCCCCACCTAACTGACTTGGTCCTCGCCACCAATGCCCCATGTTGAGCATGGGAGAGCATTTATTAAAATGTGTGGACTTGATTTGAGGGTGGGATGAGCCCCCCGTGGGAAGTCAGGGCCCTTGGGTTCTAGCCCCAGTCCTCTACTTTCCCACCTTCTGGGATCCCACTCCAACGGCAAAGACATGGGAAATAGCTCCTTCCCATGTTTTCCCTCTCTTCATCAAGCCCTGGGGATCCCGTGTCCCTTGTTCTAACATGACAGCCTGAGCCTACCAGCAGCAGAAAGATGAATCCCTCCACCTGGGGCCTGACACGGTTCAGATTGCAAGCAGAGAAGGGAAAACTGAGGCAGCCTCTGAGACATGAACAATCCTGTCTCTCTCCTCAGTGTTCAGCAAGGGGATTCACTTCAGGTCATAGGCCTTTGAAAAAGGACTAAGGGTTGGCAAATCAGGTTGAGGGAGTGACTTGAGCTGATCAAAGGAATCTTCTTGAAGGGGAGAGTTAGAGAGGCCTTGGGAGCAAGGCCCAAGGATAGGAATGACTTGCTTTGAAGACGGGGAGGCCCTGAGGTAAAAGAAGGGGATGTCCTATGGCAGACTGACTGGAGGGAGGGAGGGTTTTAAAGACTGGTTTGTCGAAGTGGTGACCCCAGCCAGGGTTGGTGGGGTGGAGGTGGGGGCGCGGGGGCCGAATATAGAGGGGGCTCGGGAGAATGCAAGGAGGACTGGAGTGGGAGGTTGAGGGACCAAAGGATTGTCTGGCTGAGGTCCAGGGGGAATGGGGAATGAGCCGCAGGATTAAAGGCAGCTCACCTACCAAGGGGGCTTTTCAAACTCCCCAATATCTCAGCTGCCCCCTCAGTGGCCCCACAGTCACCTGAGGCCAGGCCAGAGCAGCTGCTCCCAGTGAGGAGATAACGTGTGTGAGCTCCATTTCCCCGCCAGGAAGCCCACCTCTGGAGTCTAAGGGAGCTCTTACTTTCCAGGCCCTCAGCTCCACAGCCCCTAGCTCCTCTACTTCCCCAGGAGCTGCAGAGGACCATGTGTGTGTGCGCACGCGTGTGCATGCACACATACATGCTCTTGGGAGAGAGGCATCAGTTGTGAGGAGGGAAGATTTCCTGCCCCGTCCCACTGGGAATAGAGTGTGCTGGTAGCACCTTCTCCACTCTAAACAGAGCATGTGTGAAGAAGCCTCTAATGCTTAGTCTATCATCGGCGGCCTGCAGAGACAGCTAACAGCAAGTTCAGAGGCTCTAGTGAAGGCTGGCACCTGCTGGGCAGGCAGACCCACCCTCTCACAGCCTCTGGGGACCTGTGGCAAGGCCTTAGCCCATCAGGCTGTGTTCACTCCTTCTTGCTCCTCGCCGGCCTCCCTCTCTCGGGATGGCCTCCTGACCAGGCCCCTGTCCTTACACTGGAGGAGGCCGTGCATGGAGGTAGTGGGAGATGGAAGCTTATAACCACATGAAGGTTGTGCAAAGCCTCAGACACAGATGCCAGGTGACTTTATCCGGAGTATCCCCAAACTGAAGACAACCCAAACACCCACCAGCAGGTGCATGGCTAGACCAGTGGGGTGGGGGTGGGGGGCAACCCTTGCTGAAGACTGTCAGCCGGTCCCACCCAGGGGGCCCTGCCGGTCCCTGAGGTGACAGGAATGAAGTAAGAAGGTTACAGCTTATACCTCCATCCAGGGGAACACCAGTCAGCTATAAAAAGGAATGAACTATTGCAACCCCTCGGATGAATCTCAAGGTAACTGTGCAGAGGGAAGGGAGCCTGGCCAAAAAAGAACACACACTGTATGGTTCCGTTGAGAGCAAACTCTGAGAAATGCAAACTACTCTGTACCGACAGAAAGCAGAGTGGCGGCTGCCTGGGGTCAGGGAGCGGCAGGGAGGGGCAGGAGGCGGGATTACGGGCTGCAGAAAGAAACTTCTGTAGTGACAGAAATGTTCATTCTCTGGCTAGCGGATGTGAATGTCAGAACTAGATCTGCCCCCACGTGTTAAATAGTCTGTTTATTCTACGTTACTTACACCTCCATAAAAGGCTTGAAGAAGTGGTGGTGGTGGGGTGAGCATGATGGTGGCGACAGAGCCACAGCCAAAGTTACCGACAAGCCCACTGCAGGCGTGAGTGAGGCCACTGTGTTAAGTGGTTTAGGTCCTTGTCTCTCCCTGTAAGCCGTGGGGATGGGTGGAACACCTATGTCCCTAGCACCCAGCGTAGGACTCAAAATGCAGCGGGCATAAAATAAATAGTCTATTTGTTCATCTCAGCAATGACAGCCAGCACAATAAATGCTATAATATGAGAAACAGGGAGGGGTCGTGGATTGTGGGAGCATGGAGGAACGTCACCATCAGACAGCCCATGAAGGCTCCCTGGAAGAAGTCAGATCTGAGTTGGGACTGGATGGGCAAGTAGGGGCTTGCCAGGTGAAAGAGGCTTCGGTGGGGGAGGCATGCCCCAAGCGTAGGAAACAGCTGTGTCAAGGTCTGGAAGCTTCACATAACAGCAGATGCTAAGGATGTTCAACATGGCATGGCAGGAGCCAGAGTAGGGAAGGGGAGAAACAGGATGTCAGATGGGTGGGTGGGTAGATGGATGGATGGGTGGGTGGATGGTTGGATGTGTGGATGGATGCATGGTTGGATGGGTGGATGGATGGATGCATGCATGGTTGGATGTGTGGATGGATGCGTGGTTGGATGTGTGGCTGGATGGGTGAGTTTGTTGTGTCTACAGAGCCACAGGGAGCTCCTGAATAAAGTGGGTGTAGAGAATGACACTGGAGCATGACAGTGGTGCCCTAGAGATTTTCTTCCAATGTAAGAGAGGCCTCTGCAATTTGTCTGTCTGGTCCAGTACCCATGTGCCTGTCCTGGTACTGGCCCATTGAAAGCAGGGACAAGAAGATGCATGGGTTTGTAGAGATGCCCCCAATCCCTACCAGCTGCCTCCCCCACTGAGGAAAGAGTCTGTGACTGGACGGAGGGCGGACGAGTGGGTTTCCGCTCAGGCAGTGCCAAGTTCTGCTGCGGTCAGGTCTGGAGTGAGGCGGTGATGTAAACAAGGCCGGGCCAGGGGTTTGGGGCTGGCCTTGCTGAGGGCTGTCTGACCTGGGCTGGCCCTGCCGGTCCCTGGGGGCGACAGGAATGAAGTGAGAAGGTTACAGCTTGTGCTGGGCTCTTCCAGGCAAGCCAGCTGTGCTCCCCACACCCAGGGTGGCCTTGGGCGGCACAGCCAGATCTGCCCTGCAGTACTGGGGTGAGCCAGAGAGGTGAACTCCTGCCCTGGCTCGCGCCCACCCTGTGTGTGTGTGGCCGCGGCTTCCCCGGCACATGGCTCGCCTTGTGCCCCAGCTCGGCCTGGATTTGTAGGGTGCAGCCGCCTACCAGGTGCCCCCAATCCTGAGGATCGATGTCGTTGGAACTCAGTGACTGGGAGCACCCATTCGTGGGCGAGAAGATCCCAGGGGCTGGATTTGTCTTGACATTCTGCAGCACCACGCCTTTCCCTCCCGACGTGTGGTTCCCGAATGGTCGTTCCCTCTACATGACAATCCCCCTCCCACCCTGACACTATCAAATGCCCTTTTCTGCCCACCCTAGTCCCCGCTCCTATGGAGTAGCATAGCTCCTTGTCACCTTCCAGCTCACGCCCAAGCCAGGGCCACCAGCCCTGCCTTGTGACCGAGACCCTGACCCAGCTGGAGCATCAGTTTACAACTTCAGTGACTGTTACAACTGCCATCGGCTGTGCCCGTGAGGGTTGCCACACGATAAAGGGCTGCCTCCTTGCTTTCCTCGGCACTGCTGGTTCTATCTAACGGGCTCTGGGCTCCAGGGTAAGCGGTCCCAGGGGTACTGCTGCTGCAGGGATGGCTCTCGGCTCTCCCTGGCCTCCTTCCAGCATCGACAAAAGCCAGGTGAGGGACAGGGGCAGGTACCCATCCTGCCTACCCCAGCCCATGCCCAGCTGAGCCTCGCTCCCTTGCCTCACTGCAGGCGCAGCTTTCAAAAGTCCTGCCCTCCCACGGCCCCGGTCACTCTCCAGTTCTGGGGAGGGGCTGTGTCCCTCTTTTTCCAAGGTGGCCCCACCAGTGTCAGCAAAGTAGTATATTCCAGGCCCTGGGTCCTACCAGCTATTCCATTCATGAGTCACAGTCCCGCAGGGGCCATGTGTCCACCATGTTCTTAAAGAAGAAATGTTATGGTGTTATGGGATGTTATGGGACTGCCACATCCCCTATCCCAGGGACCTTGAAGTCTTTGGGGAAAACACCAGCGTGACTCCCAAGTCAGCAGTGGCAGGAGTGGGACAAGGAAGGTCTCTGCTCGTTGTGGCAGAAATCACGTGGCTTCAACAGAAATCAGTCTCTCCCTCCTGCTGCTTCTTTCTCACCCTCTGCAGATGTCAGTGTTGCCAAGAGAGGCCTGGTGGCCTTTGCTACCCCTTCCCATATGCCTCCAGATCGCAAAGGAACTTAGGGATAGAATAAACATCCATTTCAGGCTCAAGCCAAAGCCATGCCTGAAAAGAGCAAGTGGTGGGGCACCTGGGTGGCGCAATTGGTTAAGTGTCTGCCTTCAGCTCAGGTCGTGACCCTGGTGTCCTGGGATCGAGCCCTGTGTCCGGCTCCCCACTCATCGGGGATCCTGCTTCTCCCTCTGCCTACCACTCCCCCTGCTTGTGCTTTCTCTCTCCCTCTCTCAAATAAAATCTTAAAAAAAAAAATGAAAAGAGCAAGTAGGGTTTGGGAGGCAATGCATTTAAGTAGCTGGTTCTGAAAAAGCTGGCAAGCAGGTTTGGACACTAATAGGCTGAGTCCAAATGCTCACCTTACAGATGGGGAACTTGAGTTCTGCCCGGCCCCATCTGGGATTTCTGAAGGCAGGGCCCAAGGACCCCTAGGGGATATGCAGGTGGGCATATGCAGAGCATCCCCGAGCTCTTGCTGTCTACACACAGACAAGCACACATGTGTGTACGCATACATACACACGCGTGCGCATACCGGCACGGTTAATTCACAGGTGGCTGACTCCTCTGTGGCCTTGAGATTGTGAGAATGACTGGAAGCATGTGAATGGTGCGTCCCTTATGCTCGCACCTCACGGGGTTCAGTGAAATCTCTGGGCAGGCTGTGGGCAGAGCTGGCTGCACCAGGCCACCTCCTGACCCGGGTTTTTCCCTTTGAAGTAGAGTCTGTAGCCTTAAGCCCTTTGGCTGGATGTTGGGGAGACCAGAGATGGGGCTGGATAAAATGAGAGATTTGGGGAACACCAGAGTAGGTCCAAAAAAAGGGACTCGCCAAACCCCAACCGGGTGCCTGATCAGCACTGGTAGGCCAGGCACAGGGACAGGGAACCCGGAGGCCCTGTCCCCATGCTGCAGAGCTCAGGCAGTCAGACGCAGAGAGAGAGAGAGAGAGAGAGAGAGAGCTGGCAGCCAGGGAAAGGTCTTGGACCAATTTTTTTTCCACTGGTGAATCAGAGGAGAGTGGTAATGGGGGCCAGGCTGGCCTGACCCCGGTCACCCATGTGAGTCAGAGCTGAGGTCCCTGTGCTAATCTTAGCCCCTCCAAGAGGACTTGTTGGGACTTGTTGCCGAGTCCTGACCACCAAGCTACTCTGGGAGCTGACGTCATCACCCTGGGAAGGCCTGGCCCATCAGGGCAGGCCCGAGCATGGAGCCAGGGTGGAGAGGGGCTGGTCTGGCATGAGACCCACTCCCAGCTCCCCTGGTCACAGCAAGCCATCCAGCAAGATGAGCTCCCTCATCCTCCCAGCTCGGACATTCTGCCAGACCAGGGCTGAGCCGGGGCTGGCAGCGAACGGGGGCCAGGACCAGGCAAGCAAGAGGCCTTTGGGCCAGACCTGGCCCTGCCCCTGTCACAGCTATTGCTCACTAAGGACCTGACTCCAAAGGATGAACAACAGAGGATACAGCCTGGGTCCTGGGGCCGGGGCACCCTGAATTTGTTGTGTTCTTTTTAACTGATGGCTCCCCAAATCCCTTTTCTACCCTGGAGGCAATACAGTTAATGATTTAAGGCATTGGAGTTTGAAGTCAGACTAACATGGGTTAGAATCCCTGTTCTAACACTTTGGACATTTTGTTCTAACACTTGAGTAGGTCATTTGACTGTACCAAGTCTCAGTCTTCTCATCTGTCAAATGGAGAGAGTAACGGTACTTTTCTCAGGAGATTGTTGGGAGAATTAAATGAGGGAATGCTTATGAAATGCTGAGCCTGAGGTTTCTCTGTCACAGAGAAAATGTTCGGTAAATCCTCGCGGCTGTCGTTAGCCACTACGACCTCTGGGCTTCACTTACACCCCATAAAGAGCGAGGACAACAGTGAGGATGATGTCTGAACCCTTCACTCCAATCAGCAACTCCAGCCTGCGCGATCGGTCCAGCACTGGGACTTGCAGGGAATGAAAAGTGACAAGTTGTGGGAAGATCTCCAGGGCTGCGGAGACAGGGTTTGAAACACTACAGAGGGATTGCAGGGAAACACGGGTGGGCTCCAGAACACTGGGTGTGGAAGCCGAAGCCTCGCCCAGTTCCGAACCTTGGGGTTGGGGAGCCCAGGGGGGAGCCCCTGGTGTTGGAGAGGAAGTCTTCTCCTTGTGCTCAGGCTGATAATCAGTTTCCCACTGAATTCCAGCAGAAGGATCTTTCTTTTCGCACTGTTTCCCCAGGCAGTCTTTTCATCATGATCTTAACCACAGTGGGTGTCAAATGTGTGTTGAAAATGCTACATTTAGAAATGGTTGGGGTCATGCTTCCCTCCCTTTTCTCCTAGCATGCTGGTGTGTGTGTGAGAGAGAGAGGGAGACAGACAGATAGACAGACAGACATTCCAAGATGCAGAAACAGAGAGAGAGAGAGAGTCAGAGAGAAGGGGGGAGGGAGAGAGAAAGAAGAGAGGTTGCGTCTATGATCTGAACTCACAGATATGGGCTCCCTCACTGTCTACCAAGGAAGCTGGGGCAGCCATGGGACTGTGACCTGATGCTAAGGCTGGACCTACATCTCAAGACTCCTACACAGGCCAGAAAGGGACCCTGTCCCCTTCCGCCCCAACACGAGGACCTGCCTTCCAGCAGTCCTGGAGGACAAGAAAGAACAGAAGCTCTCTTCTCTCTGGGGGAATGGTTGCCAGGGTGAGGGGGAGCCCAGGTGTGGCAAGGGCCAGGGCATAAGGAATAGAGGTGACCCCTCTGGAGAAGACGAAGCCATGTGGAGGCCCTAAAAGGACCGGGGTGCCTGGGAGGGGCGAGGCACCGAGTCTGGAGCACCTCATGTGCGCGGGGCTTTCTCGACTATCTTCCCTCAGTCAGGAGGATTCGGGAGCATTTCGAGGACCTGAACACCTGGTGGTGGAGACCAGCCCTGTGAGTCTGGGAGTCACGGTGCAGGGGGCACAAGAAAGGCATGATAAGGGTACTTTGTCTTGTTGCATAATGTGGGAGTCTCCATGGGCTGCTAAGGGGCTGGGGCCCAGAGAGAAAACTGCAGTTAGAAAGGCAGCCCTGGGACCCTCTCAGTTCCTGCCCTGGTCAGACGGGGGGGGGGGGGGGGGGGGGGGGGGCTGGGGGGGGGGGGGGGGGGGGGGGGGGGGGCTAATATGGAAGGAGTGGGGAGGGCCAGGGGTAATCCCTTGACCTAGAGCGCTTTGACTCAGGGGTCAAGGGAACAGCTGTGAAAGCCATGGGCACATCTGGCTGGGGCTGGGCTGGAGGAGGATGAGCCTGTGGCCGGCAGGGAGCCAGGGACGTGGTGGAGACAGATAGGGCCCGTGTTTACTGCCGGACTGAGGTGTTGCAACAGGAAGAGGGCTGGGGGAGGACGAGGCAGCTCAGGCGGAAACAATTTATCTGGAGCACAAGGAACAGCTGGGGAGGGAGGCCAGCTCTGCTGCTTTCCAAGGCCAAGTGGGACGTGAGGAAGGGATGCTGGGTGCCAAAGCAGCTAGTGGTCCCTGTCTCCTGCCTGCCAACCCCCACCTTCCCTGCAGCCTTGGAATCCAGCCCTCCTGTCCTCACCCAGAACAGAGCCCATTGTCAGCCATCCCCACTCCTAGTCCCCAGGTTGGGGCTGCCCTTCCCAGTGGTACACCACACCAGACCATAGCTTTTCTCTACTGCAGAATGTGTGGGGTCTTGTGGGATGGCTTCTCCTCCTTAGCCTAACCTCAGGACCCCTCACCTCCACTCAACTCAGAGCCTACCCCCAAGAGACTGGCAGGCCCCACAGACACCCCTCTCCCACCAGGGACAGGTCAGGAAGCCCTGGTTGTCACCTGCCTCTCCTAAGTCTCGGCGCCCACAGCTGGACACACAGAGACAACAGTAGCTTCCGTGCAATTTATGGAGCACATGTGGAAGGGAACCTGTCGCTGGCGGACTTCTCCGGACCTCTCTCTCATCTCTTGGGGTGGATTTCCAGAATGACCTCAACAGCTGCAATGGCCATGTTCCATTGGCTTCTTGACTTCCCTCCTAAAGGACACCTGGAGAGATGGGGGCAGGTGCAAATGAGCAAAGCGGGCACTGCTTAGAAAGACCCATTTATGAGATGGGGAAAAAGAGGTTTGGGGAGCCCTGCCAAAGCAGGAAGAGCAGACCTTACCTCATCCCCGCTTTTAAAAAACCCACCAGCTGAAAAACTGAATGGAGGCTCCAGTCCCACATTCGGTCGATTCTCAGGGAATGTCATTTCCTACCCAGAAAGATGTCACACAACCTGTCTCACATTGTGCCCTGAATGAGACTGGGGACCTCCTTCAGGTCAGGGTCTTTGCCTCCTACTTCTTTGTGTGGTGTTCGTGGCAGAGGAAGTGAAATGAACAAGATGTGTGTGTGTCCCATAAGGAGCCATGCACTATCACATTCCGTCCTTATAACAATCTTACAAAGCAAATATCACTGCCTCCATATTTCAGATGAAGAAACTGAGGCCCAAAGAGGAAGGGACTGGCCCAAGGTCATAGAGGCAGCAGGTAGCTGTAACGCAAATGGATGGGTATTGAGTGCGTGCCATGGAGTGGTAACAGTAAGTGTGGGTGTGCTGCCATGATCAAGAGCCCCGAAATCTTAATGTGAAAAAAGCTTGTTTTCTACTCCCTCAAAGTCTGTGGTTAGATTCTTCAGCACAACCATCTTCCGCTCTTGTTTCCGGCCGCTTGGCTCTGGGTCTCTGTCATCTCTTTTGGAAAACTTCTTACTCCCAGAGCAGGTAATGAAACAGTTGACTATGCAACAGTCTGAGCCAGCCACACGGTCCTGCTCCCCCACAAGGTGATAGGGGCCCATTGCAGGGCAGGTGGGATGTTGGGGGGCACTGCTGTCTCCACATCCAGGCAAGACACTAGCTGGGGCCCAGGAGCCCATGTCCCTAGGGCAACGTGCTCACCCTGAACGCTCCCAGGGCCTTTGGGTTTTGCAACGGGCCTTTCAGGCTAAGCTCCCTCAGCTGGTGTGAGAGTAGGGCTCAGACTCAGGCAAGCTCAGAAGAACTCTGATATTCTCCAGATCCATTTTGAGGTCGTCCTGCCTCGGAATCTACTTCTCTAGGTTCTGTGACCCTATGCCCTGGGATCGATTCTTAAGCTCTCTGCCTTCACTCTGTCCTCCAATCCCTTCCCTGAAACAGCACGGGCAGTGGGTTCCCCATCACATGCCACACAGATAGGGACCTGAGTTACAGGACAAATCCAGCCCATTGCCCTAACATAGCCTGTTCCCTGACAGATGTACTGTTATTGTCCTGGGGCAGTCTGCTTTCTCCCTCTGCTCAGCACCCTGGCTATTTCTCTGATCCTCGGATTCCTGGGGAGGCACCCTTCTTTGCATCTGTGCTCCAGGTCTCCCCCTGTGTCTAGGGCTGAGCTGTGTCCCTAAACACCTCCCCCGGACTCTGAGGCTCCCCTTTATCTGCCCCCCAGAATTCCACTAAATCAGGCTCTGCTGTCCCCTACAGACACAGGCACACGAGAGGCTGTTTCTACTCCTCTCCGCGAAGATGCAGGAGAGACTCCACAGTCTCTCTCTGGAAGCCTCAAAGACCTTTTCCATACGCTCCATACAGGAACAAAACCGAACCATGTGGCTTCAAAGAGCCTCTGGTTGCCTGGGATTCAAGTTCCTCTAGGGTATTAGGAAGCTTAATGAGTAATTATGTAAAGTGCCTAGCACAGCATTCAAAAAATATTAGAAAAACATACATCGCAACAGTACCTCTAAAATCTCTGACAGGGAATGTTCTCCTAACCTGCGTGTGTGACTGCTCGCCGTCCCCACCTGAGAGCCGCCCCCGCCTGAGGGCCATTTCCACAGGCAGCCTGGCTCGAACCTCCCCGACAGCCGCTCTTCCCTCACGGCCCTCGCTCTCTGTCAGAGCCCACCTCCCACACAGGGGCCGGATGCCCACACGGCTGTTTCCTCAGCCTCCCTTGTTGTTGAGGACAAGAACCTGTGACATTTTGATCAATGGACCCGAGGGCCTGGGGGAAAGTTTTCCTCTCTACTAAAATAGGCTCATAAACGGAAATTCTGCTCTTCGCTGGCGAGAAGTTAGCCTCCAGAGGCAGCGCCTAGAGCTCCAGCAGCCGCTTTGTGACCATAACTCAAATCCAGTGCGCTGAGGTTGGTGGAATAAAAGTACCGATGACTCCTGCATCGTGGACTGTATGATTGAACCAGCGAACTAACCCTGGGGCCGCTGAACTCATTACTCCTTTCAGTCATGAATTCTGTTACCTGCAGCTGAAACCATTCTAGCAAACACACATCTCATGATCAACAAATCCATAGAGAGACTCATCAACTCCTTCCAAATTACTCTTCCTCCAGTGTTCCTCACCATGACAGTTTCCTTTGCTAGAAATTCTAGTCATCTGTTTCTTTCTCCCTCATTTCTCTCATCCAGACTGTCACCAAACACCTTGCCTCTTTTTCTGAAGTCTCTTGGGTCGCTTGCCACCACCAGGAGGGTGATGGGTATCTCCTGCTGGTTTGCCCTACTCTGACTGCTTCCCTGCAGTCCGTTCTGCCCCATGTGCTGATCGTCTCTCTTCCCCAGTGGCGCCAGGCCGGCCCATGCTCGTGTACTTGCTCTTCCCTCTACTGGATGCTCTCCTCGCTCCCTTCTCACAGAACACCCATGCAGCCTAGACCGGTACAAGGTGTTATGCCCCCTGGGGACCTTTCATTAACTTGCCCAAAAATGACAGCTACTTGAACTTGCTGTTGTGTTCTACCCATAGCTCTGGTTTTAGCATTCAGCAGATTCTAATGACCTCCTTGCCCATAGAGCTCCCCTACAAAACTGCAGGCAGCTTGAGGTGACAGACAGTGTCTTAGTGACCTCTGAACTGCCAGGACCCAACAAGGCGAGGCAGCAGTGGCCTAGAAATTTTTAACCCAGTGAATGAACATCTGTGTAGAAGAAATTGACTTCCTCTTAAACGTGGGTACCTGTCCTAGCTATCTATGGCCATGACACAAAACTTCGTGGCTTACAACAAAAGCAGAATTTATTTTGTTTACAAATCTGAAATTTTGGCAAGACTCAGGGGAAACAGGTCTACCTGGTATTGGTCGGGCTGGGTCAAAGGCTGGAAGCTCAAATCATCCCAAGGTCCATTTGCTCATGTGTCTGACGCTTGGCACTGGCTGTTGGCTAAGACCTTAGCTGAGGCTGTCAACTATGAACTTGTATGTAATCTCTGATGGCCTGGGCTTCCCCATGACATGGCAGCTAGGTTCTCAGGATGAGCCAGGGAGAAGGTGTACTGACTCTTCTGGGTCGACCTCAGGAGTCACACAACACTGTCATCAGCACATTCCTTCCAGCAAGGCAGTCATAGAGGCCTGCCCGCGTTCAAGGGTGGGGAAATGGGCTCTGCTTCCTGATGGGGGAGTGATAAAGTTCAGGAAGAGCCTGTGGAAGCAGAAATATTGCTGTGGCTGTTTTTTTTTTTTTAAAGAAAATGCAATCTGTTTCAGGACTCCTTTAAATATTTGAAGGCAACTCTTTTGTCTGCCATTCTCCCCAGACTGTCTTTAGTCTTCCTTGTGAGACCTGGCATGTAGACTTCCTTGGTGTTCTCCTCAGGATGTGCTTTTCTGAAAGTAATGGGAGGTGTTTCTCCAAACGTGGTTTAGTGAGCAAATTACAAGCTGTTGGAAAGCTGGGTTTGTAACCCACCTCTGCCACAGTCTGATTCTGTGACCTTGGATAAGTCATTTGAATTCCACAGGCTTCACTTTTTCCCTTAGTCAACAAGGAGCTGAGGATACCTGCCCCCTCAGCCTCATAGGTCCCTCATAGTGGAAAACCACACCATTTCTTTGCCAGTCCCCAAATGGGAGAAGCAGGGATTAGGACCCCCAGCAGCATGGTGTGGGGATTATTTGGTAGTAGGCACCATGTAGGCCAGCCCGACGAGTACCACTGAAGGCTGGAACATTGCCAGCCCTGATCACGCTTGCCCAAAGCAAGAGCTGAAGTAGTGGGAAGATGGCCCCTTGTCACAATTCTGCCTTCCAAATCCCATGACCTATTGGCCCAAACTAATTACATCCAGAATCATAGCTTTAGGGGAATCTAGGAAATGTCATTCTTAGCTATCCAGGCTCTACAACACAGGAAGGCACTATCAAAGGATGGCCTCTGAGACCCAGTGTTTACCCACCAGAGTAAACACACACTGGAGTTCTAAAGGCGCTTCAGCTCCAAGCCAGGTGATAAGAACCTACAGCCTGATAATGGGGCCAAACAAGGCAGGATGAAGGGAATGAGGGTATAAAATCACATGTGACGGGCTTGGGAGGGCAGGTGGAGGAAATGGAGTCCACATTGACTTTCTTTTTTTAAAATTTAATTTTATTTTTTCAGTGTTCCAAGATTCATTGTTTATGTATACCCACTGCTCCATGCAACCCGTGCCCTCCTTAATACCCACCATGAGGCTCACCCATCCCTCCTACCCCCTCCCCTCCAAAACCCTCAGTTTGTTTCTCAGAGTCCATAGTCTCTCATGCTTTGTCTCCCCCTCTAATTTACCCCAATTCACTTTTCCTTTCCTTCTCCTAATGTCCTCCATGTTATTTCTTATGCTCCACAAGTAAGTGAAACCATATGATAATCAACTCTCTCTGCTTGACTTATTTCACTCAGCATAATCTCCTCCAGTCCCATCCATGTTGATACAAAAGTTGGGTATTCATCCTTTCTGATGGCTGAGTAATATTCCATTGTGTATATGGACCACATCTTCTTTATCCATTCGTCTGTTGAAGGGCATCTTGGCTCTTTCCACAGTTTGATGATTGTGGCCATTGCTGCTATGACTTTCTCCCTCAAATGAAGTCCATTCTGGTATCAGGATATAGCACATATGTGAGTCCTGAAAATATTTCAAAGACCCAAGCCCAGCTGACTGAATATATTTTTGCTTTATAAGGATTGCCTTACAAATTATGACATGCTATGCAAAATACCTCATAATACAGGATAGCATGAGCCCATGAGCTCTGGACATACAGGGAATGTGTCTCCTTCGTCCATGTGCACTTTGCCCCCAGCACCGTGATGGACAATTAGTAGGCATTCGATAAATGCTTGATGAAGGAGTGAATTTGTCAGTGTTCCACCGAGAAACTGACTTAGAGGACTGACTCGATGTTCCCGGTGTGGTCTGATTAATCAGCCTGGCGGGAACGCGCCCTCCCCTGGTCTTAATATTAGACTTCTCTTAACGTGGCCCAAGATTCTATTAGTCTCCTTGGCAGCCACACCACACAGATGATTCACATTGAGCTTGAGGTCAACTATAGTCTCTGGGTCTGTTTCACATGAGCGACTATTAAGTAAGGCAGGGCTTCCCCATCCTGTCCATATGCAGTTGATTTTTGGAGCAGAACGCCTTATGTAACATTTCATCCCACAGAGTTGTAACCCATCCTTCTAGCTTCTCAAGACCTATTCAAGTCTTAAGTCTTTTAACTCGGGGCATTATTTATCCCTCTTAGAGTTGCTTCATCAGTGATTGTGACAAAATACAAAAAGACAAAATAGGACCAGAGATGGTTCTGGGCTGAGACAATGGAGTATAGAGAATCTGCCCCGCCCCCCGGCCCTGCCCCAGTCTCTGGTACCAAGGCCGAATGGGAGAATGGACAGTCTGTTGTTACTCACTCTTCACAAAGTGACGCTGGCTCCTCGACATCTTTGCTTTCTCCTATAGGCTGTTAAAGTATGTATTTTACTGGTATGTATCCAGGTGTTCAAATCTATAAGGGTGCCTGGGTGGCTCAGTCAGTTAAGCGTCTACCTTTGAGTCAGGTCA
Source organism: Taxidea taxus jeffersonii (assembly GCA_003697995.1). NCBI lineage: Eukaryota > Metazoa > Chordata > Mammalia > Carnivora > Mustelidae > Taxidea > Taxidea taxus. The sequence goes on from RCUC01136312.1 coordinate 28,412, forward strand.
TGATCCCAGGGTTCTGGGATCGAGCCCCACATTGGGCTCCCTGCTCAGTGGAGAGTCTGCTTCTCCCTCTCCCTCTGCCTACTTCTCTCTCTCTCTCTCTGTCAAATAAATAAATAAATAAATAAATAATCTTTAAAAAAATGATGTTCAAATCTGTAGATCTGATAACCTCACCAGGATGCTAGCTGATGTGATCTGAAAGTCTAGATGCAGGGAAATGGCAAAGTTGATGTGGTACAAACTCTTCATGGAACAAAATGGGCACTATTAAAACAGTAATTATTAAAAAAAAAAAAAACAAGGGGTAGGGGGCACTTAGATATAATGTGAAGTCAAAAAACCAAGCTATAAAATAATGAGCACCCCTTGAGGGTAAATATGTTAAATCAGGTGCTGCATGAGAGGCACCCAAATATTGTAGAAGTTGGGTGAAGGAGACAGGACTAAGGGTGATTTATTCTATTTTCCAAGCTTTCAGTAACCCTATCAAAAACAGCTTCTGAGAAAAAGGTCAAGTGAAGGCATTTTACTGAGGACTGTGTCCAGAGAGCAGGAAAGGGGGACAGTGAAGCAGGGGGAGGGAGAGAGTTGGCCTTTAGTACAGAGGGCCCCTGGGCTCCACAGGCCCGCCCAACGAGCCTCGAGAAGTGCACCTCAGAGCTGTTGGTCTGTGAGGGCAAGTGGGGAGCCCTCATCAACTCCAGCTTCATGCCCTGGGATGCTAACTCTCCCACACCCCCGGTTTGTACGTGAAGGCACCTAGAAGGTTCCCGGGGAGTTCCTGCTGGGCCGTGGGCCATGCAACGGTGCTCACGGTGAGTTGGCCGATGGCACAGATCTAGAGTGTGGAGGGCAAGTTTGGAGGGGCAGGGGAACAGGACTCACAGAATCTGGTGCACCACACGGGGTGGGTTACACCTGCTCCTGGTTACACCTGCAGAAGCCTTCTCTGTGCCCTCTAATGCTGGACACTGGCTTCGCTGTCTCTGGCAAATTCCATCCTGATGATCAGGAGAGCCTTTATCCACCTCTGGTTTTCATCTTGCCTCCTTTCATCTAGGGGCGACACTGGCAATTTCTCTCAAAACCTAGCCCCCTGCACCTGTCAGCCACGTGCACCCTCCCACAGCTGGCATCTCTGCACACCTGTCCGGGCATCAGGGTGCTGCCCTGACATGTGCACAGGGCCCACGGAGGCTCGCTTCCCCAGGATGGTGGGGGTGTTTTCAAGAGGGGATGGTTCAGCTGTCTCTCTCATCAACGTCCCTTTTAAGCTCTGACATATTCTGTAGTGACCCTGACAAGCTTTGCATCATCTGATCTGAGGAAATTTTTTTGCGGGTGGAATGAGGAGGCGCAAGGGGATGGGGCGTGGTAAATCATTTTCCCACCATCTTATTCCTTTTTTGTTGTGGGTGATAGTTTTTGTTTTTCTTCCTGGTTTTGAGTTTTTCATGATCTTTTGAGTCATCTTTTCCAGGCCACTGTGTTTCCTCCATTTGAAAACTATCTAGCGGTCCACCCTTCACAACGGCTTTGGCCCACCGCTCCCTTCCTGTGACACTGGGAATGCCAGGATGATAAAGTCCTTTCCTTCCTAGGTCACCATCCTCTCATTTTGCCACCGCATGCCTCTCGGTTGATCAGAATTTGCTGTATCCTGCCAGTTCTATATGTTGCTTTTTTGAGAGATTAAATTATCAGGCAAGCAAGAATGTAGCAGGCATCCTGACTTCAGTAGATGTCCTTGTAACTGGAGTCCCATCACCCAAGACCTGGCTTCTGCTGACTTGAGGACCCTGATCTTGGACGTGGAGAAATACTCCTCACTCTCCACAAAGGGACAGGAATCCTCTGAGCCCCCAAGGAGGGGCCTGGGAGATGGCTGTTGGTAAACATGGCTAAGTTCTTGGAGCAAGTCTTGCAATCCACTGGAAGCAGAGGAGAGGGGAATGCCAGGCCTCAAGCCTCAACTCCATCACTCATTGGCTGTGTGACTTTGGGGAAGTTACTAAGCCTTTCTGGGCATCAGTTTCCAAATCTCTAGATGCTGGAACTCTCTTGATCTTTCCAGAAAGTATCAGAAGATGGTCTTCCATGCATAGCCACGATGATGGTTGCCTGACAGCGATCGCAAGATGCCATTGACCATATTCTGATTTCAGAGAGGCTTGGTGTAAAAAAAAAAAAAATTATGAGTCTTGGAACCCATGAAATAGGGTGTTGCTGAGAATTACATGATTTAAAAGATGCAAAGCAGCGAGAGCGATGGCACTGTGTGTGGGTGTTGGCGCCTGTTGTGTGTTAGTATGTGTTAGGTCTAGACAATGAGGAGACTGACAAGGATAAACGCCTCTGAGGAGTAGACAGCAAGAAGGCTTCCAGTCCCTTTCTGTCCCTTCCAGTAGAACAGAGATTTTGTTTTTCTGAGAATCAGCTGCCCAGTGAGGTACTGTAACTGGTTCCCCCTTTCTTCCAGGTGTCCTCTGTGCTATGTGACTAATTCTCACCAACGGTGTATGGAAATGGTCACTTTCCAGCTATGGGGTTTCAAAAAGGAGCATGTCTTTTCCATACATGACCGATAACTGGACATACAGGAAGGCCTTGAGGCCCCGTGGGATGATGGAATCACAAGATGGAAGAAGTTGGTGATTTCTGAATCACCACCTGGAGAAAAGTCACAGACTAACCAGGAACACCCACATGGACTCTGCCACTTAAAGGAGCAACAAGCTACTGTTGAATGCCACCATGGACATTTTGGGGTTAACTGATGATGGCGCCTAACCTGACCTTGGCTAAACAGATGGTCAGTAGCACCTGTGGAGAGAACTTAGAAAAATGGGAGAATGCTTCAGAGAATTGCAAGAGACTATGGAATCAGGGTCTCCCTCACCGTATTCTCATGCCTCAGAGAACAGTTGACAGCATCCAGCCTTCCCCGGCCTCCCCCACACAGTGCCGACTTTATACTGAAGTTTTCATCAACGGACCATTCATTCAACAGGCAGTGTGTCTCTCCCACACGTTAGCACAGTCCCTGCGTGATGGGGCTCTGCTGGGTGTGGTCTCAGCCCGGCCCCCCATCCTGTGGTCAGGCCCACTCCTGCAGCCCATTCATCATCCTGACGTCCAGAAGAGACCCCATCCATCACAACACCTCATTTACTAATGTGACTTCCCCCAGCGGCGCTCCACCAGGGAGGGAAAGCCAGTGGCCTGCGGTGGGTGGGGAAAGTCGGGGACAGCAGTCTGCGCCCCTGCAGACCCTCAGCAGGGCTTCCAGATCTCAGTTCCAGGTCCTGGGGTTAAGACCCCAAGGGCTCCTGTCTGTGGTGGGGTCACCGCAGCTGAGCCCAGCAAGATTTCCTCCAGGAAGCTTGCAAGGGGGGGGTTTCTGGGGGGTGGTGAGCAGGGACCACTCCAGCTCCGCCTGGAAGACTACACAAATCCCGGCGCCACTACCTGAAGTCAGCTCTGAGTTTTATTCCTTTTTTTTTGTTTGGAAATGTAAATTAAAAAATCCAAATGCGAATGGTTTGTCTGCATTTTTGTTCAGTGTGTTAGTATCAAGATTAAATGGTTTGTGGCTGCTCCCCAGTTCACCTCTCAGATCATAAAACCTCTGTAGTGACTGAAAGCAGGAGTCCATCAAGTGGCTTTCTGTTCTCCTCTGCACCCCCAGGGCCAGTTACCAGGAATCCAGGTTACAAAGTGCAGGCACTGCCTGGCCGGGCCCCAGGTGGCCTCCAAAGTCATCCTGCCTGGGATGAGTTTCTCGTAACCCCAGGCCCACAGTGGGGTGTGACAGGTTGACCCACAGGTTTTCGGAGGTACCTCTCCCAGACTCCTGAGCAGGGGCCCCTCCGCCCTCCCCCCAGCCCTGGCTCTTGCCTGGTCCGGTGGGTGGACTCCAGCCTAGCAGGCAGGGCAGCTGGAGGAAGGACCATCCAGAAGAAAGTGGCCCAGCCTGGCAGGTGAGACGAGCCTCCTGCCTGCGAGCTCCATCTCCCTCACCCCTTCCAGCACTGCTTTACTGTAACCCTTTCACAGGAAAGTCAATCCTATAAAGTATTTGCAACCCACGAGCTCTACTCCTCAAACATTGCAACCTGGGAAAAACGAAGTTGCTCCAAAACACAAAAGAGCAAAATTGGAAATAATAAAATTTTAATGAATACATTCAAACATCATTAATTGTTCAATTTGATACTCATGAAAATTTCCTTCCATTTGAAAACAATTTGTACCTTTTATTTTCTCGCCTTGTACAGATCCCTGCGTACACGCGATGATGGCTGGGAAGTTGGAGCCCACTGTAAACTAAATGAGTAAACTTCAGCCAAATAATTTCAAAAGCAAAATTATAAAAATTCTTTCCAAGTATTTTATAGCAAAATAATTCTATTTAATGTGGGATGTGGGTACATTTTAATTCTTTTATATACTCTGGGGTGAAACCTACAAAAATAAGACTGTCTGGTACCCCGGGAGTCCTGCCCCCCTCCTCGGCCCCTCCTCTTCTCACCCTCCCTCCTCTCCTCCTTGTCTCTCTTTTCAAAAGCCTCCTTCTCTGGAGTTTCAAGGAAGCACCAACAGAGTCTCCTACAAAAAATATTAATTTTTATGAAGACACCACTTCTTAACATTCGGAGGCCTCTTCTTGGGAGTGGTAAATGTTGCATGAAAGGATTGTTATTTCTGTCTCTCTCTCTCTCTGGCCCCTTAGCTACTCCTAAGGACAGCATGCTCTGGAAGGGACATTTCCTCCCAGCAGAGAAACTGAGGACACATGGTTGCTGGCTCCTCCGTGGATGGTCAGTCCCCTCTTTCTAGATGGCTGGGCCATGGGTTGCCATCATGGTGCAGGGATTTGGGGAGGAGCCCGGAGGTTCAGCCCGCAGTAAACATGCTGCCAGCGGTGGTTTAGCTCAAAGGGCCCTTTTCCATGAGACAGGCGGGCCACCCAATAGCCTGACACCTTCCTGCCCAAATGCTCCAGCCCTCAGGACTCACTGGTAGCCTTCCTATCTCCTAGGAAAACAGCCTTTGGCACCTGAGTGACCCATGGAGTCAGGGTGTGACCCCCAGGTCCCCCAGCAGGGGTGGCCGTTCATGGACCCCAACAGGCTGCTGATGGAGCTCTTCGGTCAGCAGACAGGCTCCAGTGACGCCCTCTGAAAGCCCCCAGGGACCCTGAGGTGGGCCACTTGTCTCAGCTGGGGGAAGCCTATTCCAGACGGCCCTCCGAGGCCCTCGCAGAAGCTAGCCCCACTTAGTTCTGCAGCTTCCCTCCTTTCTCTTCCCTCAGGCCCTGCTCTCCAGATGGCAACGCCCAAGTGGCACCAGTCCTGCCTCCTCAATGCGGTGTCCGTCCATGTGTGGCCCACGGCCCTGGGCCGGCACCCGACTAGATCCCCATCTCCTTCAAGACAGAGCTAAGGTACCCCTTCTCCCAGGAAGCTTTTCTGGACTACTCCCCCTGCCCAGATGCTCTACTCTGTTCACCGCATCAGATAGACAGATGAAGAGATTATAGATAATAGAGAGAGGACACATTTCCCTGTTGCTCCATCAGATTGGGGGCCCCCCTCATCACAGTGCTGCCCCCACCCCTAGCACAGAGCTGGGCACATACAGTTGTGCTGAACGCGTGCATGAATGGTTGGGCAAGGGCTAGGCTTGGGGAAGCAGGACGTAGAGATAGCTTTCCAGGACGTGTCTAGAATGAGCTGCCAGCAGCTGCTGTCCCCCATGCTCCAGGAGCAGCATGGGGTCCCATGAGGCCCAGAGACCAGGGTGCTGCCCTCCTTTCCTTCCGCAGCCACAGGGCGGGGCCCACTGTGGCAGGTGAGCCCCAGCGCCGGGGGGCTAGACCACCTGAGCTCCCTTCCCACCTCTGCTGCCTGCTCCCTGTGGACTGTGTACAGATTCTTCCTTGCACTGGGCCTTGCTGAGCTGTTGGGTGCATTTAAATGCACAACCCCCGCCCCCCCCCCACCTCCCTCACCAGCCTGCACACAGGTTGGGGTCAGTCTGGATTCAGGGGCAGGGTACAGCTGCACGTGGTTGGGGGACTCCTGAACACGTTCACCACAGCCCCCATGAATCAGGGGAAGGGGGAGCTGCAGGAAGCCTGCTGCCTGCTGCCCCAGGGGTGCAGGGAAAGGGGGGGTTTGCTCTCAGGGGTCAGCCTTCCGCATGCAGCCCCATCACAGAAGAGCTTCCGCCCAGCGCTGTGTGGCCACGAACACTATGCCTTGTCGAGGGGAGGCCGGGCCCTGGCCCCCAACGTGTGGGGAACACTATGCCTATTGTCACCCTCCGTGCCTCGGCTCCGAAGCCAAGGACAACAGGGCACTACCCCCAAGCCCTGTGCCCAGTGCCTGCCTGCCAGGAGGAAGCCTTCCCAGGGTGAATGGGAAGCAAGAAAGACACCTTCTATTCTGGAAATGTCAACTTGTCTCCCTGCCCCTTTGGCTCTGCACTGTGCAGCGGCTTCCCCCAGAGACCTGGACAGCCCTGTCCCAGACCTTGTCCCACTCACCTCCAGGGCCCAAAACACGAGACTGGGGCCTAGTTAGAAGCATAGCCTCCTCTGAGTTTGTCTTTCCACCGAAGACCGGCTGGAAATTTGGGAGATGCAGAAAGGCACATGGAAGACAAGGACATGGTCACACAATGAGGTGTAGCTTTTCTAAGGTTTGCTTTATAGAAATCTGGGGCGGGGGGGTGGTGTTCCATCCAGATGTCCAATCTGGCTATAGGTTTAAGGCCCAGTTTACTCCCCTCTTCCGGAGAACATTCCCTGACTGTCCAGTCCATAATCCCTCCCTTTTCTCAGTTTTTCTGCAGCTCTTCTAAACTGCCCCATAAAAAAGTGTGTTTGAGGAGGCTGGTGGCCAGCCCGAGGGGTGCCTGGGGCCTGGGAGCACCAAGGCTGCCCCCTGATGGCTCCTGTGTCTGTGTTGGGCCTCCCAGCAATCTCTCATCTTGCCCACAGCATGCTTCAGGGAAGAACAGAAGGCAGCTGCCTGCCTAGCCCTGCTGGAGTCACACATCTAGAACCACTTGTCAGCGTCGGAGGTTTCCAAACGTAGAACTCAGGGCTGGGGGAAGGTGTTTGGGAACCCAGGCTGTTCTGCAAGACACCGGGTCTGTGGCTGGTCTTCACTCCGTTCCCCTAGGCAAGGCCCCCTAGCTCCCATGCTTTGGGGGAGAAGCAGGGCTCAGGGAAGCTCCCTCCTCTTTTCCTTGCCTCCTGACAGCCAAACTCCAATCTGTGCAGGACCAGTGAGAGGTATTCCATCTCTTCTAGAAGACTGGACAAGCTCTTCAACATGTATCTGCTGAACATCCAGACAATGTTCTCCTTTATCTGACTCATGTCTTCAGGTCCCATTCTCCAGAGAGGTGGGGAACCACGTCTCCCTCCTCACGGGGCTGTCCCTGAGTCCTCCCCTTTTATTCACTTTCCCCTCCTGAACCTTCCTGTTGCTGGCCACCTCCCCACTTGTCTGTAGCCAGCCCTGTTGGCCAGGGCCACTAAAGGACACCATTGGCCCTTGAAAACCTTTCCCTTCTCCTAGGGGAGACGTGAAGGACAGCCACACACCCCCCCTCCTCACTGGACTTCCAGCAGCCTCACAGGGCATCCCTGTTCCTTCTGGAGACCCTGCAGGGACCTTGGAGTTTCTGAGGGGCCATGCCTACCTTCATCCCTTTCTCTCTTTGCTCCCTATCCCCTACCAGTGATACCAAGAAATAAAGGTTTCATCAAACTGTCAGATGTATGTGGTTCTTGAGGTGAGGAGTGGGATACACTGGGACCCCCTTACAGGCCCTAAAACCTAAATGGGCACCAACATTACCCAAGGGGCTGTTGTCAAAGCATATTCCCTGCTACCCTTGCCCAGTGATTCCATTTCGTAGATCTAGAGTGGGGCCTGGGACTCTGAATTTTTAATGAGCCCCCAGGGCATGTGCCTCTTGTCTCTGACCCCTGCGTTAGCTACACTGTGAGGGAATGGAGGAGCGTGGGGTCGGCAGCCCCAGGAAGCTGTCCCCCCACTGCCCGGGTGCCCCATGGAGCAGGGAATGGAGAAGGAGGGAATAGAGAATGGGCTCCAAGAAAGGTGGGAACTGAAGGTTTCAAGTATCTGGCTGAGCCCTAAATTCTGAGTTCTAATGTCATTTCTGTCTTTCAGCTCCTACTCAGGGCAAGGGTACAGATGAAGCTGGACCCGGGATGGGGAGCACAGGTGGGTGAGGGCCTAGACCCAGGCAGGATGTTCCAAGGCCCCACGTCACCCTTGCTATGGTCCTGTACCCAAGTCTCAGCCTCTTCTAGCCAGGATGGCTGGCCTCAGACCACAAAAGCATCTTGCAAGCTTGCTGTCCTGGTTTGAGGCCAGCTGCTGCCCACCTCCCTGCTGCAGCACCTGGCTCAGGGACTGGATTTGACCTCTTCATGAATGACCCCACACTGGCTCCCCACCTCATTTTATGTTCACTGTGCTTATGCGTGCGGGCCGTGTTCGAGAATCCCCTCTCCCGGGCAAGCTCAGGGAGCATTGAAAGCCAGTGCCAACAAGGAGTAAAGCATGAAGGAGATGTGGTGAGGAACGACCCCAATACCCCCAGGAGAGGGAGCTCTGGCCTGGGAGACCGCATGCCTAGCTTCTGGTTGGGGCTCTGTTGGGCAGTCTCAGGCTGGCCATTTTCCTTTCTGGGCCTCAGATCTCCCGCCCCAGAAAAATGAAGGGCTTGAAAGAGCTTATCCGGCTCCCAGGTGCTATATTGGGGGGAAGACCTTCAAGGAGAACATTAAAGAGATGTTGAACCAAGACCAGGCATGTGAAGTCAGCAGCGTCTGGGAGAAACCGTTTGGATGACCCAACGGAGGGAATTTTGTCTCTGAGGTGGAGGCCGCAGCCCAGACAGTAGTGAAGAGACACCAACGGTGTTCACAACCGGCTACCAGGTGCTGTGAAGTGAGTTTTGACGGATAATGAGCCCTGTTTGGACATGCAGGGGTTACCTTCATCTCAGCTGTGAGGAAACCAGGTCCAAATGCCCACATACCCCAGGTCGAACGGCTCCTCCGGGGAGGCACCCCGCGCTGGTCCAGGCAGAACGTGGTCACCAACTCAGGACGTTGGGAGGCCACTGGGAGAGCTGCTTTGTGCGGGATACCTTGCTCTGCTAGGGGAGGAAGCTTCCCCCAAGCCCACCCCGCCCCCCTCTGGTTTCAGGAGCTCCCTCACCAGAAGTGCCTCTGGGCCTAACCTGTGCCCACCCCGGCTCCCGGGGAGTGAGCCTCTTCACATTTCCGGCCACGAAGCAGGCCCTGTGGATGTGGAAGGGGAGCTGGACCTCCCAGAACAGAGGCTCCCTGAACGCCCCAGGCCAACCCAGTCAGTCACTGACTAAAGCACAGCTGGGGTGTTTCAGATTAAACTGGCCTCTTCTCTGAGAAAAGGAAATGACAGAAGAGAGAGGCCCAGGAGGGCTAAACATGGTTCAGCTTCTCCACTGATACCGAGCTCCTGCAGAAGGACTGCTGGGGACAGGAGTGACACTTTGCATCTTTTTCGGCAACAGCTTTTAAATGAAAATAGAATTTCAAATATTAGTTAATATTTTTGGATACTTTGTGCCAGTAACTGTTTTAAAGATTTTATTCATGTATTTGACAGAGAGAGATCACAAGTAGGCAGAGAAGCAGGTAGAGAGAGAGGAGAAAGCAGGCTCCCTGCCGAGCAGAGAGCCTGATGCGGGCTCGATCCCAGGACCCTGAGACCTGACCTGAGCCGAAGGCAGAGGCCTAACCCACTGAGCCACCCAGGTGCCCCCCAGTAACTGTTTTAAATGCTTCAAATGAACTAGCCCAGTGAATCCTCACAGTAGGTCTCTAAGATAGGTATTGTTGTTATTAGCTCACCTTACCAATGTGGAAACTGAGGCACAGGGAGGGAAGTGACTCGTCCCGGGTCACAAAGTGGGTAGGTGGCAGGGCAAGGAGTCAAGTAGAGCGCGGCTACTCTCCTGACCCGGGTCGCACAGGCCAGGTATGGGCCTAACAGTTCTCCCCACCCAGCCCTTGGGGCCGGCTCCATCTTCCATGGGTCTCTGCAAGGGGGGCTGTCAGTCTCCGGGGCCTCTCACTGGGGAGAAGGGGCACCTGGGATCTCCCACAGCAATCAGAAAGCTCAGCCCTCACTTCAGGGACTACCCTTGTTCTGAATGGCCCCCAGTCTTCAACAGGCGGCACCCGGCTTACAACACAGAATGGCTGGAGTGCCTGGGTAGCTCAGTTGTTAAGCATCTGCCTTCAGCTCCGGTCATGATCTCGAGGGCCTGGGATCCAGCTCCGAATCAGGCTCCCAACTCAGTGGGGAGTCTGCTTCTCCCTCTCTCTCTGCTGCTCCCCCTGCTTGTGCTCTCTCACCCTGTCTCAAGTGAATAAATAAAATCTTCAAAAAACAAAAACTGGAAAAAGAAAATAAAACAGAGAAGGGCTGGCTTCCCTGTTCCCTGCAAAGCCTTCCCTAATGCTTGAGCCTTTCCCTTCAGAGCCTCCTGTCTGCCTGCTGCTTTATTCCCAAAGAACATCTGTGTCATTGTATTTTTCCATTACAAATTGCCTGTTTATGTTTGTTGCTCATTTTTTTCTTTCAAGGATCTCACCATTTTTATGGATGGGCAATAGTACTGTCATATCCGCACACTCTCCTTCACTGTCGTGGCCTCTTTGTGCACGGTTTCTGTTCTGGCTGCTTAGGTACCATTCCTTAGCAATCCATGTACTTGGGGGATTACATTGCCCTGTGGGTAAGGGGCACAGCTACCCTGCGTGGGTTCAGATCCTGCCTCCACTCTTCATTAGCTGTAGAACCTTGTGTGAGTTATTTAAGCTCTCCACGCCTCAGTGTTCCTGTACATAAAATGGGGATAACAGTAGTACTTCCTTCCAAGGGTCATTGAGAAGATGAAGTGACACACTCAATGTGACACATTTAGCGTCGTGTCTGGCACAACATACATATTCAAGCGAGAAGTTCTATCTAATGGCGAATGTGTAGGAAAGACATGTTCAGTAACTGGCTTGAGAGTAGCATGGGCATTCAGGAAGGGCTCGGGTTATAGTGAATTTAATGATGTGCTAAGTGTTTATTGTTGCATCTACGGTTTAAGCGTACTCACACTAGATTTTAGGTGCTAGGTGAAACGTCATACATACAGATGTCTAAAATGTAAAAAGAGAAAATATAAGGCACAATAGGTTTTCTCCTAATTTCCTTATTTTCTGTCTCTGCCCTTCCATATCCTGCAGGTCTCAATGAATAAACTTAAAATAAAGAAATGAATAAAGGTTCAAGGGGGACCTATTATATTAGTGGGAAAGATATTGACCCTCCGACTGCCATTTGTCAGACACATAACCGAAATCGACTGTACCCTGAGATTGGAGGATCCTGTGATATTGGCAGGCTCTCCATTCTGCTGAGCTCCTAGAAGGACTGGGGTATGTTTGCTCCTGAGATAAGACAGAGTGAGAAGAGCTGAAGTGCTCTGCATGACAGAGGGGAAGAATTTGGAGCTGGAGGAATTCTGGGATGTAGGGAGGAAAGGGGAGATGGGAGTAGGAGAAGAGGGGTGTGGGTGTAGGCAAAGTGTGGGTGGGTTCTAGCATATGGCTCCCGACCTTCTGAGAAGCCCAGTGGGGTAATGTTTGGTTTGAATGGGGTCCCTTTGGTCTGAATCTGCGTCCCAGTTGACATGAAATAACTGTTTCAGGCCAAGAGGTTAGAGCCCAGCGGAGCCAGTTACCCCCTTGCTCTCTGACCTGGCAAACCCACACCATCGAGAGGGCTAGAAGCACTGGGAATGATATTCCGATTGCACATGTCTTTTTAAACCCAGTTTATCACTTGGCTGTGTGTTGGAATGGACACCATGATGAGCCAACCTGGTCTCTTTTAAGACTGTAGGGCTTGAACTCCCCCTTGCAGGGAAATGTTGAGCAGAGAGCCGCCACGCCCAGGATCACAGATCTAACAGTCTGATGCTCGGAAATAGATCACTCCAAATCATGGGAGCTCAAAACAACATTTACAATCTTGCAGTTTCTGTGGATAAGGAATTTGGGAGCTGCTGAGTGGGTCGTTCTGACGAGGTTGTACGAGGTCTGACGAGGTTGTCGTCCAGATGTTGGCCAGGGCTGCTATCATTGGAAGACTTGACGGGGGGACTGGCTTATAGAGGTGGCTCACTAGAATGGCTGTGGGCAGGAGGCCTTGGGCTCTCACTATGGGGCCCTCTCGATGGGCCTGCTTGAGTCTCCTCACAACATGGCAGCTTTCCTTCCTTCCAAGAGGGAAGTCCAAAGAGAAGCTGTGATGGTCGTCATAACCTAATCTTGCCATCACTTCTGCCACGACCTGTTTGTTAGAAATGACCAAATCTAGGCTTCGTCCAGAAGGAGGGGAAGTAGGCTCCACCTTTTGGAAGGATGAATGTTACACAACACATGGACATTTTTTTAAGCCGCTAAAATGCTCCATTCCTTGAGGAGCCAAGGATGCAAAGCCCCCCAGTGTGGGACAGTTCTGAAAGACCATCTCAGCTTCAGAGTTCCCTGTGGGGTGATCCCAGCCTTCACTGAAATGCAACAGGACTCATCTTCTCCCTGTCCAACCCTGTCAACATATGTGATATTCTCAAGAATACCACTAACAAACCTCCCACGCTCTTCACCTCAGAGCTGGCTTCCCAGGGAACCCACCTGTGAACATGGTGTGTTCTGTTATGGAGCTAAAGTTTTCCTATGTCTTCTGCCTATCTACCTCTTTCTTTGTGCATTCTGCTCTTGTGAGTGTTCTTACAAAGGCCTTCTAATCCCCAGATGAGCTAAATACCTAGATCTTGTTCTACATTATCTATGATTTCAAACTTTACTCTTAATTAAATAAGATAATTGGAGTTTATTTCATTTCATTTATTTATTTATTTATTTGAAAGGGAGAGAGCATGTGGGGGTGGAGGGAGAGAGAGGGAGAGACTGAATCTTAAGTACACTCCACACCCAGTGTGAGCTGGACCCGGGGCTTGATCTCATGACCCTGAGATCATGACCCGAGCTGAAATCAAAAGTCAGATGCTTATCCAACTGAGTCACCCAAGCGTCCCTAATTGGAGCTTATTTTACCCTATCTTGTGAGATATGGACTTTTCTCTGATGCTTCATCAATTGTCCTAATACCAGTTTAAAAAAATAATTTTTCTACTGATTTGAAATAAATCTTTTACATAGGTACTAAATTCTAACATTTAATTAGGTTGGTTTCTGAGCTTTCTATTCTATTCTATTCTATTCTGAACCCCAGCCACATTTTGATTATTATATTTCTGAAGTATATTCTAACAGTACAGGCCACTCTTCCTTTTTCTCCTTTTTTGGATATTGTCATGACTTGATTCTTTAGGGATACTTCTATAGTAAATGTGACAGTTGTCCTACTTCCCAAAATCATCGTGAGATTTTGGTTGGGATATGCTAGGTGTTTTGATGTCAGTTATATCTTTATATATTGTATATATAAATATATATATATTGTATTTATATATTAATATTGTAAATATCTTTACAATATTAAACTTCCCATTTAAGAATATAATATGTTGGGGAACCTGAGTGACTCAGTTGGTTAAACACCTGCCTTTGGCTCATGTCATGATCCCAAGGTCCTGGAATTGAGCCCCACATTGGGCTCCCTGCTCAGTGCAGAGCCTGCTTCTTCCTCTCCCCGAACTTATGCTAGCAGTCTCTCTCTTTTTCCCAAAAAAGTAAAATCTTTTTTAAAAGAATATAATATGTCTATCTTTTTAGTAAAATCTCATCTAAAGTTCTTTCTGGGTATGGCTATATGTGTAGAGGATATATGTGGGGAAATATGTGTATGTATGTGTATGAGTGTGTGTGTGTGTGTGTGTGTGTGTGTGTGTGTGTGTGTTTCCATGTAGCTTCCACTGGGCTTAGAAAACCTATTCCTAAATATGTAATAGATTTTGTTGCTATTGGTGATATTCTTAAAATTATGTTTCCTAGTTGGTTATTTTTGAAAGCCAATGAAATCTGTATATCTATTTTTTAATAAGTCACTGTTCGCTCTTAGTATTTCTAGTACTTTTCTAACTGATTTGCTTTGGTTTTCTTAGGCAAGCAATTATATCTTCAAACAATAATTTTCTTTTGCCCTCCAATCTTGACCCTCAAGATTCAGAGGAAGAGCACATTCCTGTGTTGTGCTAGCTTTTTCATACATGAGTAATATACGAGCAGAGAACAAGTGTTAGAAAAAAATTTTAAAAATCACACATCTGAAATAACACAACGGTTTGCTACTTGTCCATGTATTTTCTTTTTAGATTGTTTTCTGTGGAAATATATATGGGTGTGTGCATATATGTAGTGCATATATGTAAAACCATATGTGAATTTATAAATATTATAAAAAGAAACACTATTTGTAATGTGAATCTTAAACTTCCTATAGCATGAAAGTATTTTCAGGAAAATAAATGTGTGTGTCCTAATTTTATATCGCTTTTTGTCATTTTGTCATAATCTACTCATTCAAGCTTCTAATTTACGACATTTAAGTTGTCTCCAGTTTTTAATATTCCCAACTGTCTTGCAATAAATCCTTTTTAGAATAGTCTGATTTCTGCCCCAGCTGCACTTGGCATAAATTCCTGAAAATGGAACTGTTGAGTCAAATGACACATGTTCTTAAAATATCTTTGATTTATGCAGTATTGTCCTACCAATGGTTACAGGGGGATTTTAATCCTGTTCATTTCATTGGATCATGCCTGTCTCCATTCTCTCCAATGCTGATTTTATCAGTCTTTTCCTTCTTTACCACTCTGAAAAGAAAAAAAAAAAAGATGTGTTGCATTTCAGTATAAGTTTCTTTGATTAGTAAGGAGGTTGGATACAATTGGAAATTGTATCCTTCTTTTGAGACTGCCTACCTAGATAGTTTACCTAGATTTGGATTTTGAGAGGGGTGATTGTGTAATTTTGTAATTGAATGTCAAGTATTCCATATATAAAAACAATACTAACCCCCTTTGTCATATATTTTTTGCAAACATTTTTCACAGTTTACATTGTGAACTGTAATATCCATATATTTTTTCAAATGAAGTATCAATTTGTCAATCTGCCTTTGATTTTTTTAAAGAAATAAAACATTTCATTACAACTGATATACTTTGTGTTTCTCTCCATAATTGCATTCTACTTCCTCTCTCTCTAAATCTGATCATTATCCCACTTCTGGGAGGATATTATTATTTCCATGCATGTTTTAATAGCAACACTATGTGTGTGTCCATAAATGATGTATATGCTTCTATTTTGCACATTAGATTTTGAAAATTTACATGAATTGAATCATACTGTAGGTATTCTCTAATTGGCTTTTGCTCGATATTTTGTTTGGAAATATATTCATACTGAAATACAGACCTAGAATTCATTCATTTTAATGGAGGCATACTACTCTATTTTATAAATACCTGGAAATTTATCCATTTTCCTGTTGTTGGGCACTTAGGATTTTTATTTTTCTAAACTTTCATTATGAGAACATTTAAATGGCTATTACTGTACATGACTGTTTCTGGGCATGTACAAGAATCTCCCCAGGCACACAATGAAATGGGGGGTTGTTCAGGTCACTGGTGCTCACAATTTCAGATTCTTTAGATGGCACCAACAGCTCTCATAATCAGGTACCATTTTAATCTCTCTCGGATATTGTTTCTCTATGCCAACTCATAGTGGCACCAAACTTATAATTTTTGTCAATGTTATGGGTAAAAAACTCACTGTTTTACTTTTATATTTTCCTGGAACAAGTCAGTTTGGTTGTCTTTTCACACATTTATTGGCCACTGGGATACCCTCTTCTGTAAATCTATACTTTGCCCATTCTTCTGTTTATTTTTCTTAAGTAATTTTATAGTTATACATGTTACAGATTGCTTCATAGTTTATGATTAGTTGAGGAATTTGTGTGGCATTTTTGTTGAGAAATATCTTAAACTTTAACGGATGCTCACTTGCCAATCTTTTCTTTTTGTTTTTTTTCCAGGTTTGGGCTGTGTGTGTGTGTGTGTGTGTGTGTGTGTGTGTGTGTGTGTTTTGAATCTGTCTTTCCTATACAAAGATCAGAAAGAATAGTCTCCTATATTTTCTTCTAAAAGTCAAAAACTTTTGCTTTTTATATGAAGTTCTTTAATCGATCTGGAGTTTATTTTGTATATGGAGTGAGGCAAAGATCTAAATTCTTTCCCATATGGATAACCGGCTATCCCAGAACCATTTATCAAACAGTTCATCCTTTTGCCACTGGTCTGTTGTTGCATTTTCTGTCATATCAGCTTTCATATATGAGTGAGTCAGTTTCTGTGTTCTCTGTTCTGTTCCACTGGTGTCCTTGTTAGTTCCTCTACCAACAACACATTATAATAATTATATCTTTGAAATGTTGTGATACATGCCCAAAAAAGTCCCTGTACCAGGTTTTCCCCAAAAGTTGTTTTTTAATATAGTTAAATATACCATTACATATTATGTTACAGAGGTGCACCTCACCCAACATTATATGTCAGAGTGAGAATGTACAAATATTTGATAGCTTCCCCACCCTCACCATGCCAAACAATATTTGTATCTATTTGCTTAGATCCCTGATTTTCTGTTATATTTTAAAACACTTGGTACAGAAAGCTGCAGAATCAGAAAGATTTAAAAAAGAGGGTGTACGTATATATTTTACATATACAAAATGCATAGCCACAGAAGAGGAGTGGGCAAGTTGAACCACACATTCTCATTTTCTGAATGAATTTTGCTTAGGAATTTCAGAGTGGAATAAATACCAAATTTTGTAGCCATCAGCTGTTGTACATGTGGAGGATATAGTGAATGACAGAGATGGGGAGAGAATTTTTTTTAATGTTTTGTGGTTCATTAAAAATGTACTTCTCTCTCTCTCTCTCTCTCTCTCTCTCTCACACACACACACACACACACACACAGTCCCTATGACCCATTGGCGTTTACTCAAGAGAGTAAAGATTTAAACTCCTTTCAATTCTGTTTTTCTGTGTGGTTTCTGTTTAATGGCAATTCCATGGTAAGAGCAGATGATGTACCTACTTAAATTTTATTTCAATAAATGAGTAATAATTTGTTATTTGCTAGTACTTTCATAACTCCGCAATTGATTTTAGTAACAAACGCACATAGTAGAAAGTAGATGTCTCTTCCCTACCTGTTCTCCAGTCTCTCAATTGTCTTTTCAGAGGCAAATTGTGTGACCAGTTTCTTAGGAATGTAGAGATACTCAAGGATTATCCCCCTAAAGAGTATCATACTACCTAAAGTGGGCTATTCCTTACCTCTATCCCTACTGAATACATTATCTGGATATCATTCCTTATCTGTGCATAAACATCTCCCTGGTTATTTTTTAAAAGATTTTATTTATTATTCATTTGACAGACAGAGATCAAAGCAGGCAGAGAGAGAGGAAGGGAAGCAGGCTCCCTGCTGAGCTAAGAGCCCCGTGCGGGGCTCGATCCCAGGATCCTGGGATCATGACCTGAGCCAAAAGCAGAGGCTTTAACCCACTGAGCCACTCAGGTGCCCCGTCCCTGGTTATTTTAACACCAGCATAATATTTACTACACAAACACATCAGTGTATTTATCTAGTCCTTTTTTGTTTTACTGCTGTAATCGGTATGTTGAATAAGCACACCCAATGATAAAATTGAAATAAAACTTTTTCTTCCATTATCCATTTAAAAGTATTTCTTTAGGATAATACTTCTTGCCTTTGTTTGAAAAGACTAGCTGTTCTCATGGATTTTCATTTTCAGTCAAAAACACAGCCTCAATTCAGAAATTATAATCCTTGTTCCCACGTGATAGACCAAACCCCTGAACTTGACTTTGTGTCATATCTTCTTGCCCCAGCTCTGGCCAGCTACCAGTAGGAAGACTGTTATGGGGAAATGATGTCTGCCTGCCTCTTTTTCTTACACCAACCCGCTGCTAGTTGTGATTTCACTTCCCATGAGAGCCAGGATGAGAGAAGGGGTAAATGAGCAAGGAAAGATAAAGGGATGAAGTGGTGGTTATCATTGGTTGGGTGATTTTGAGTTCTCTGCCCCTGGCTAATGGCTCATGCTGCCTCTTTCTCTTGGGGAGCTTTGTGTGGTTCTGGGAGGTTCTCTAGAAATCTGCTCTTCCCTGCAGTTGTCCTGACTTGTTCCTGATTGTTGTTTAGGACTCCTTTCATGGCATGACCAGCCTTGTTTTACCAAGTTCTCCTTGGCCCTTGGGGCAGCCCTACTGAACCAGACCCAAGGACACTCTATGCTGGTTCTTGGCACATATCTGACTTCAGGAACACTCATATACCCCTTGTCCTAAAAAATTCCTGGTCCCAACACAGGTGCAATTGCAAGGTTCTGACACCGAAACCGCAAGGCAGGCCCCCTCTGACTTCTGGATTTCTGAGGACAGTCAGCCCACGGCCCCAGGCCCATTTAGCACCCCCATCGCTGGGGCTGGCACTGGTCTTCCTTTTCTCCCATTGCTAGAAAAGTCTCTTGAAGCTCCCCAAGAAACTCCTTGAAATTCTCCTTCCTAATCTTAATAGCCGTCTTCTCCACTGGCCCCCCAAATTTGGGGTGAAGACCCAGAAAGGCAACAGCTCTCTAAAGAATCTCCTCCCCAAAGCCCCACTCTTGTTTTCATCCTTGATGTGGCTGAGCAGTTCAAGAACCATCAGACTGATTCTTGGCCAAATCCCTCTGTCAAGTTGCAGAAAGGAAGGGGTCTATGGTGCATTCACTTTGGTGTCCTGAGCCAAGAAGAGTTCTGTTCTAATGTTTTTTACACTATCATAAATAATACTGCCATTAATATTCTTGTCCAAGGATATTTATTTGTGCACTTGGACCATTGTATCTACATAAATTACCCAATGAATTAACAGAAAAAGAATTGTGGGGCCAAAGCATATGGACATCTCTTTATTATTAAAATATTGATGTAAGATATTTTTAAAAGATTTTATTTGACAGAGATCACAAGTAAGCAGAGAGGGAGACAGAGAGAGAGGAGGAAGCAGGCTCCCTGCTGAGCAGAGAGCCCGAGGCAGGGCTCCATCCCAGGACCCTGGGATCGTGACCTGAGCTGAAAGCAAAGGCTTTAACCCACTGAGCCACCCAGGTGCCTCCTTGATGTAAGATATTGCCAAATTGTCCTCCAAAGGGTTATACAATTTACTGTGCACTAAGAGTATATAAGAATATATACTTTTGAATAAGCTTCATAGTTTACATTTAAGCTTTTAACCTACCTCGATTTATTCTGACACAAATTATGTTTTAACTCCTCATACATTCCCTGCTCCTAACTGTATTAGATAGTAAATGCAAATGTACTTATTGAAGAAATTCACCTATTCCCCACCGACTTAAAATGCCACTCTTATTCTGCAATACATTCTTGAATATTTTTGGACTTGTTCTGGGCTTTGTCTTTTTGCTACACTGATCTGTTTTGTCTATTCCTGTTCTAGTTCCATACGATTGTGATTATCGTAACTTTATTATAAATTTTAATATCTGGTAGAGATACTCCCATTTCATTAGTCTCCTTTTTTCAAAATTCCCTGGGTCTTATCAAACTTTATTCTTTCAATGATCTTTAGAAACATTCTGCCTAGTTTTAAAAAATCCCATATGGATTTTGATGAGGATTACAAATTATGGTTAAGTATGTGGGAAATGGACGACTTTCTAGTATTTAATATTCCTGAATGAGAATACAATATTCTTACTAGTTATTTAAAGAATTCAAGGGAACTTTGTAATTTTCTTCATACAAATTTTTTCTGTATATTTCCATAAACCTAATTATATATATATATGGCATTGCATATATTTGTTGCTGTTGTAATAAAGATATTTTTCCCATTATACTTTCTAATTACAGATGATCCCTGAACAACATAAGTTTGAACTGCACTAGTCTGGACTTTTTGGATACAGTACTGTAAGTGTACTTTCTCTTCTTTGTGATTTTCTTTTTTTTTTTAATTTTATGCATACTTTTATTTATTTATTTATTTATTGACAGACAGAGATCACAAGTAGGCAGAGAGGCAGGCAGAGAGAGAGGAGGAAGCAGGCTCCCTGCTGAGCAGAGAGCCCGATGCAGGGCTTGATCCCAGGACCCTGAGACCATGACCTGAGCCGAAGGCAGAGGCTTTAACCTACTGAGCCACCCAGGCGCCCCATCCTTGTGACTTTCTTAATAACATTTTCTTTTCTCTGGCTTATTTTGTTGTAAGAATATAATATATAACATAAATACAAAATATGTGTTAATTGACTTTGGTACCATTAAGACTTCTGGTCAATAGTAGGCTATTAGTAGGTAAGTTTTGGGGTAGTCAAAAGTTATATGTAGATTTTCTACCACATGGGAGTCAGTACCCCTAAACCTCATGTTATTCAAGAATCAATTGTAGTTCATATTGATGTATAAATATTTTCATTTTGAAAAATATTACTATTTTAGGTCATTTTAGTTTATCTTCTTGGGTCTTCTAAATAGGTAATCATATTATCTGTAAACAATCATAAAGTTACTGGCTCCATTCCAAGATTAACACTACTTACTTTTGTCCAATTACCAAATTTCACCATCCACTACAAAGTTAAAGTTATGAACCCATACCTATAAGCATCATCAGGTATAGACAAAAGTTGCAGAGACATATGACAAAATAGTAACAGTGGTTATTTCCTTTGCCATGACCTCTGTACTTCGGTAATATTTTCAGTAAACACGAGGAAAATCAACAAAACTAATTTCTGCAACTTATTTAAGTCTGTGTCTTTGTAATTATCCAAGAAGTAAATGAGTCCTTACCCTTCTAATTCCAGTGATAATGGATTAATGGGGATGGGGCTTACTTTTCCAATTTAAACAACTAGAAATTAGATACATACATGAAATAACTGCTTCCAGGTATTGGAATATCTGGAATAGGTAGCTCAGGAAATAGAAACAAACAGACTAATGAAGGATTGCTTTGGCTTTCTGCCTGGAGGCACCTTCTGGACACAGAACAGAGAGAGAATCCCAAGCTCTGTATGGCAATCTCACCGAGTTGAGGAAACGGAGATTGGAGTTCAGGGATTCTGAGACAGTTAAAGTATTGATGGGAAGAATTCCCAGGTGGAGCAAACTATTTAGAAAAAGAACTTGAGAAATATGCATAGGAATCCTTTTAGGAATCTTTGATGAATACCAAAATGGCTGTGTGTAGAATAAAGCTCCACGAGAGTGGAAAAGCATAATCAGTGAGTCAGAGGTGAATAATTCTAAGATCTCAAACGGGGCTGGAAGAGTCCTTATTGACCATGTAGTACATTCAGTAGAGATCCAAAGAAGAATCACACATTAACTAACAGTAGGACTAAATCACTGATTCAAAAGCCCACCATAAAAATGCTTTTAAAAAGGCCTTGAAAGGATCAGACTAAATCACTGGTACCTTTGCTGCCTACCACAAACAAAGCCCAATGCTCTCGGAAAAAAGATAATAAAATTTTGAATTTCAAGAATGTATTACTTACAATTTCCATCTACAATCTAAAATTTCTAGAGATGACTAGAAGCAGAAATATGTGACCCATAATCAGGATGAAAAACATTCAACAGAAAGAGATGTAGACAGTATAGGTGAAGGAAATATCACCTTAATACTTAAATATTTACTACTTAAATAGCTATTATGAATATGTTCAATAAATTGAAGAAAACTTAAGATATATATATACATACATATATGTATGTATGTATATGTATCATACATAATCCATCAAGCAGTACAAGGCCACTTGAAGGTAGACTGAGATTATTTAAAAATATATATAAAAAAGACTAGAACAATCTTTAAAAATAAAACAGAGAAGGAGGAGTCAAGATGGCGGAGAAGTAGCAGGCTGAGACGACATCAGACAGCAGGAGATCAGCTAGATAGCCTATCAAACCATTCTGAACACCTACGAATCCAACAGGAGATCGAAGAGAAGAAAAACAACAATTCTAGAAACAGAAAATCGACCACTTTCTAAAAGGTAGGACCAGCGGAGAAGTGAATCCAACGCGACGGGAAGATAGACCCTGGGGGGAGGGGCCGGCTCCCGGCAAGCGGCGGAGCACAAAATCAGGACTTTTAAAAGTCTGCTCCATGGAGGGACATCGCTCCAGAGGCTAAACGGGGGTGAAGACCTCACGGGGACAGCGTGGACTCAGGTCCCGCGGGGTCACAGAAGGATCGGGGGTGTCTGAGTGTTGCAGAGCTCACAGGTATTAGAGCAGGGAAGCCGGCTGTGGAGACAGAGCCGAGATTTCCTAGTGGTCTGTGACACGGGCCGGTGCTCTGTGGCACGGGCCGGTGCTCTGTGCGAGGGGTCCCCACAAGATCCGGGGAGACTCCGACCCGGGAGAGCTCAGGGATCTACGGGGTTCGGAGACTCCAAGTGGGACTCTGCCAGAGACAGAGACGCTTGGTCACAGGCTGGGTGAGCTCGGAGCGCTCCCAAAAGCCAGTGAGACGGGACTGATTACGCACGGTTTTCTCTGAGCGCGGTCTCCGAGCGCAAACGGAGGATGGGCAGACGGGAGTGATTAAACGCTTTTCTCTGAAGGCGCACTGAAGACTGGGGCCCCTAGCTCTCGGCTCCTCCGAGCCGGAGATTGGGAGGCCGCCATTTTCATTCCCGTCCTCCGGAACTCTACGGAAAGCGTTCAGGGAACAAAAGCTCCCGAAAGCGAACCTGAGAGGATTACTTAGCCCGGCCCCTAGTAAGGGCGGTGCAACTCCGCCTGGGGCAAAGACACTTGAGAATCACTACAACAGGCCCCTCCCCCAGAAGATCAAAGAAATACAGCCAAGACCAAGTTCACTTAACAAGGAGAACAGCGGATTCTTATCTGAACAAAATGACAAGGCGGAAAAACTCACCACAAAAAAAAGAGCAGGAGACAGGACCGAAGGCTAGGGACCTAATCAATACAGACATTGGTAATATGTCAGATCTGGAATTCAGGATGACGATTCTCAAGGTCCTAGCCGGGCTCGAAAAAGGCATGGAAGATATTAGAGAAACCCTGTCAGGAGAAATAAAAGCCCTTTCTGGAGAAATAAAAGAACTAAAGTCTAATCAAGTTGAAATTTAAAAAGCTATTAATGAGGTGCAATCAAAAATGGAGGCTCTTACTGCTAGGATAAATGAGGCAGAAGACAGAATTAGGGATATAGAAGACCAAATGAGAGAATAAAGAAGCTGAGCAAAGGAGAGACAAACAACTACTGGACCACGAGGGGAGAATTCGAGAGATAAGTGATGCCATAAGACAAAACAACATTAGAATAATTGGGATTCCAGAAGAAGAAGAAAGAGAAATAGGAGCAGAAGGTATACTGGAGAGGATTATTGTAGAGAATTTCAAACAAGCATCAAAATCCCGGGGGTGCAGAGAATCTCCCTCAAAATCAATAGGAATAGGTCCACACCCTATCATCTAATAGTAAAATGTACAAGTCTTAGCGACAAAGAGAAAATCCTGAAAGCAGCACGGGACAAGAAGTCTGTAACATACAATAGTAAAAATATTAGATTGGCAGCAGACTTATCCACAGAGACCTGGCAGGCCAGAAAGAACTGGCATGATATATTCAGAGCACTAAAAGAGAAAAACATGCAGCCAAGAATACTATATCCAGCTAGGTTATCATTGAAAATAGAAGGAGAGATAAAAAGCTTCCAGGACAAACAAAAACTGAAAGAATTTGCAAACACCAAACCAGCTCTACAGGAAATATTGAAAGGGGTCCTCCCTGCAAAGAGAGACCCTAAAAGTAGTACATCAGAAAGGAACAGAGACAATATACAGTAACAATCACCTTACAGGCAATACAATGGCACTAAATTCCTATCTCTCAATAGTTAACCTGAATGTAAATGGGCTAAATGCCCCAATCAAAAGACACAGGGTTTCAGAATGGATAAAAAAACAAAACCCATCAATGTGCTGCCTACAAGAAACTCATTTTAGACCCGAAGACACCTCCAGATTGAAAGTGAGGGGGTGGAAAACAATTTACCATGCTAATGGTCATCAGAAGAAAGCTGGGGTGGCAATCCTTATATCAGATCAATTAGATTTTAAGCCAAAGACTATAATAAGAGATGAGGAAGAACACTATATCATACTCAAAGGGTCTGTCCAACAAGAAGATCTAACAATTTTAAATATCTATGCCCCTAACATGGGAGCAGCCAACTATATAAAGCAATTAATAACAAAATCAAAGAAACACATTGACAAGAATACAATAATAGTAGGGGACTTTAACACTCCCCTCACTGAAATGGACAGATCATCCAAGCAAAAGATCAACAAGGAAATAAAGGTCTTAAATGACACACCGGAGCAGATGGACATCACAGATATATTCAGAACATTCCATCCCAAAGGAATAGAATACACATTCTTCTCTAGTGCCCATGGAACATTCTCCAGAACAGATCACATCCTGGGTCATAAATCAGGTCTCAACCGGTATCAAAAGATTGGGATCATTCCCTGCATATTTTCAGACCACAATGCTCTGAAGCTAGAACTCAATCACAAGAGGAAATGTGGAAAGAGCACAAATACATGGAGACTCAACAGCATCCTTCTAAAGAATGAATGGGTCAACCAGGAAATTAAAGAAGAATTGAAAAAAACCATGGAAACAAATGATAATGAAAACACAACGGTCCAAAATCTGTGGGACACAGCAAAGGCAGTCCTGAGAGGAAAATATATAGCGAGACAGGCCTTTCTCAAGAAACAAGAAAGGTCTCAAATACACAACCTAGCCCTACACCTAAAGGAGCTCGAGAAAGAACAGCAAAGAAAGCCTAAACCCAGCAGGAGAAGAGAAATAATAAAGATCAAAGCAGAAATCAATGAAATAGAAACCAAAAAGACAATAGAACAAATCAACGAAACTAAGAGCTGGTTCTTTGAAAGAATTAATAAGATTGATAAACCCCTGGCCAGACTTATCAAAAAGAAAAGAGAAAGGACCCAAATAAATAAAATCATGAATGAAAGAGGAGAGATCACAACCAACACCAAAGAAATACAAACAATCATAAGAACATATTATGAGCAACTCTATGCCAACAAATTCGACAATCTGGAAGAAATGGATGCTTTCCTAGAGACATATAAACTGCCAAAACTGAACCAGGAAGAAATAGAAAACCTGAATAGGCCCATAACCAGTAAGGAGATTGAAACAGTCATCCAAAATCTCCAAACAAACAAAAGCCCAGGGCCAGATGGCTTCCCAGGGGAATTCTACCAAACATTTAAAGAAGAATTAATTCCTATTCTCCTGAAACTGTTCCAAAAAATAGAAATGGAAGGAAAACTTCCAAACTCATTTTATGAGGCCAGCATCACCTTGATCCCCAAACCAGACAAGGATCCCATCAAAAAAGAGAATTACAGACCAATATCCTTGATGAACATAGATGCGAAAATTCTCACCAAAATACTAGCCAATAGGATCCAACAGTACATTAAAAGGATTATTCACCACGACCAAGTGGGATTTATTCCAGGGCAGCAGGGTTGGTTCAACATCCGCAAATCAATCAATGTGATACAGTACATTAACAAAAGAAAGAACAAGAACCATATGATACTCTCAATAGATGCTGAAAAAGCATTTGACAAAGTGCAACATCCCTTCCTAATCAAAACTCTTCAAAGCGTAGGGATAGAAGGCACATACCTCAATATTATCAAAGCCATCTATGAAAAACCCACGGCAAGTATCATTCTCAATGGAGAAAAACTGAGAGCTTTTCCGTTAAGGTCAGGAACACGGCAGGGATGTCCGCTATCACCACTGCTATTCAACATAGTACTAGAAGTCCTAGCCTCAGCAATCAACAACAAAAAGAAATTAAAGGCATCCAAATCGGCAAAGAAGAAGTCAAACTATCGCTCTTTGCAGATGATATGATACTATATGTGGAAAACCCAAAAGGCTCCACTCCGAAACTGCTAGAGCTTGTACAGGAATTCAGTAAAGTGTCAGGATATAAAATCAATGCACAGAAATCAGTTGCTTTTCTTTACACCAACAACAAGACAGAAGAAAGAGAAATTAAGGAGTCAATCCCATTTACAATTACACCCAAAACCATAAGATACCTAGGAATAAACCTCACCAAAGAGGCAAAGAATCTATACTCAGAGAACTATAAAGTACTCATGAAAGAAATTGAGGAAGACACAAAGAAATGGAAAAATGTTCCATGCTCATGGATTGGAAGAATAAATATTGTGAAAATGTCTATGCTACCTAAAGCTATCTACACATTTAATGCAATGCCTATCAAAAT
>RCUC01136313.1:0-62912 GCA_003697995.1 Taxidea taxus jeffersonii
GGTAGCCTACATTGGCAAGTGGAAACCTAAGTCTGAGTCAGTTCCTGTAAGCACACTCCCTCGAGGAAAATGAAATTGAAGAACAACCAATCACAGACAGCCAACTGGTTGTTCCTAAGTAAGGCAACCACTTAAGCTACAGCCACTCGAATCATTCCCTTGCTTTCCTTCCAGGTCTGCTCTGTGCAAGCCTTTCCCCCCCACCTCTTGTCTGCGGAGTGCTCCTAGCACTGCTTCAGAACAATCCATGCTTGCTCAAACAAACTCGTGAAAATTGCAATGTGCCTCGGGTTATCTTTTAACAGTTCTGTGAGATAGTTTTTCCAGATAGGGATTCTGCCATCTTGGAGCTCACATCTTGCCCATGAGAAGCATTCCTGCTTTTTGGCCATTCAGCAATAGACATGTACTCTGCGTGCTGTTCAGCTCTCCTCCTCGGGGCTAAGCAGCCACAGCCTCTCACAGGACCTTGATGTGCTCCGACGCCAGGAGACTCCTGTCAGGCTCCCCCCAGGGCTCCTCCTGAAGGTCCCTTTCTTGTGTGGGCGAGAAGGAACGTTTCCCACTCTTCACTGCGGTGGGCATGCGCAGTCCTCCAACAACCATCTCCAAGTACATTCTCTTTAAAAACAGTTCTTTCTTTCGACCCACCGAGCTCTCTTACATGCCGGAAGGAGGTACCGAGCTGAGGGTTGCAGTGGTTGACAATACTTTTTGCAGGCCCTGTATCTGTTGAATCTGCAGATATACTTTGAATCTGCAGGATCTCTGCCCCTCGAATCTGCAGAGATACTTTGAAACGACGATTTAGTTCTAGACCTTTGGGGATTCAGTGAAAACAAAAGTGGAGAGTCTCGCTCTAACAGCCTGGTATCCAGCCAGTGTCGGATTTTAAATGATAGTGGTTCTATGATTATTCATTAGATTCTAGGTACTGGAGAGAGCATCACACAGGCAAGGAGGATTTCTGTCCTTTTAATAAGTATATATATCCACAGCTCCTAGAACAATGCCTAACACACAGTGGCTCAACAAAATTTCAAAATGCATTTATTATTCTACAGATAAGAAAACTGGGGTTTAGAAAAGGTGAGTAACTTGTCCGAGCTTATAAACCTAGTAAACCAGGGAACTGTGGTTGGAATAATTAGCGACACAAAGCAACTAATGGTAAGCAGAGGTATTTTATTTAAGTTTTTCTTTTTTAAAAACATCTTATTATATATATATATATATATATATACATATATATGTATATATATATATGTGAACTTATATGGAAGTATTTGCATAGGACCTTTAAATTCCTCTTATTTTCATAGAACTCTTCTAGAAATTGGTTACCCTGTATTTCATATATTCTCTCCTGCTCATCTGTCAGACTACCTGGCAATCTGACCTTGGATGGCCACACTGCCATCTGGTGTTAAATATGCAAATTGCAAGTCTAACATTACACATCTTTCGCTCATTCTAACTCATTTACTCTTCACAACAAACCTGTGAAATAGGTACTATTAGTATATTTTTAAATTTTTTTAAAAAATTTATGAGCATGCAAGTGGGAGTAGGGGCAGAGGGCAAGGGAAGGGAAAAGAATCTTAAGACAACTTGGTGACAAGCCCAGAGCCAGACACGGGGCTCGATCTCAAGACTCTGAGGTCATGACCTGAGCTGAAACCAAGATTCTGACCCTTGATTGACTCAACCACCCAGGTACCCCTGTATACCTATTTTACAGATGACTTATAGACTGGCAGGACCAGGACTTGATCCCAGGCTAGCTAACTTTAAACCTCACTCTTTTATTACATTGTCATTATTCTCTAGTAGAGGAGAACCAATTTTACTCTGTTTCAGTAATGCTAAATGTCTTAGGCCCTCTGCCTCCTCGCTCTTCTCCAACCTGCTTGTTGACCTTCTATGGGGTTATAATGCTCTCTATCAGCCATCTAGGTGATGCTAGGCAGAAACTCAAAAATGTCCTGTTATTTACTCACATAATTTTCTTTTCCTCATTTCTGAGTATTTTACTGCCAATCTGAGTGAGAAAAGTTATAGTCTGGTATTTGATCAACCATAATGAGGCTTACTCTTTAACATCTATCATTTCTAGTTCAATAAGCACTATGTAAGAATTCACATGTGAAATTGTTATAAAATAATGACCCACATGGAAATGTTTGCTTCATTGGCTTATAGTTATTTCTCCTAAAGTTAATACTTCACTACCTGCATAGATTGGAAGAGAACAACTCTCCTTTGTGGAATCAGGAAATCTGATTATTACATATCGTTGATCTAATGTCAGAGAACATTTTTAAAAATTGAGTGGGTCAAACATTCTTAGTGAGACCAACTTTTAATGCTATATCCTTTTCTTTTTTTTTTCTATGATGCTTTTATCTTTAAAATGCCTTGCAGTTTACAGGGCACTTTCACATAAGCTTTTGGGGTTTTTGTTGTTGTTATTGTTGTTCTTTAATTCTCTTAATTACAATTTGAAGTATTTTTACTCTCATTTACAGATGAGGAAATTGGGATCCAGAAAGTTTTTTTTTGTAACATGTCCAGGGACATAGTTAATAAGTAGCTGAGCTAGGACTAGAACTGTCTGATCCTAACCCAGAGCCAGACCATTTTAAAGGCTTTCCTAATATCCACGCTAATATCAACCTCTAAATTACCTTTCTTTCCCAAGAGAGGCCTTCATGAGAAAAGAAGTTTAAGGTCAAAAGCTTTTGGGAAACATTGTCTATTAAACTCTCCAGTGGAAGAATCACAAACTTATTATCACTTTTAAAGGCTGTGAAGGATTCCTGCATTAATGAAGCTCATTTAACTTTGTTTCATCTAAGCTTATTTGTAGATTTAATCATTGAACTTTTTTCCCCAAGTAATTGCTAATAACATCCAGAGGACCTGCATTAATAACTGTTCAGTGTTAAATGAACAGCATATTACCAACCATACCAAAAAGGCCTAGTTCTACCATGCAGACAGGCTATATTTTGGATCAGTCTAGCAAAGATTTGAGCAAGAGAGTAGTCATGAAAGGACAAAAATGAGAGAATGCTTTTGTTTTTTAGTTCTTGGTCACAGCGATTTGCTATGTTATAAATGCCATGGAAGTAAGAACCATTTCTAACTTTTTTGTGAGACAGGTAGTACAATCCACTGCCAAAAACCAAATGTCTAATGGAGAAAAATTGCATTAATTTCTCACATTGGTTCTATTAATCATAAACAATTGCTTATCAGAAAATTGAAAAATTAAGCCCGTTTTTCTACTAATAAGTGGCAGAGCATGTGATTATTCTGATGCAGAAAGATCATTTGTAAAACCGCTATATGCTTAAGGGACTTTTGAACATCATCACTTAATGACTTCACCAATGTCGCAAATGTAATTTTCTTAAAGGGCCAATAATATTATTAGAGAGTGTCCAAGTGTATTAGAAAATAAGTTAACTTGAAATTGAAAAAAATAAATGATTATTGTCTTTGGTGCTTTTTGACTTAAAAATCAATTCATTTTTCTTTTCCCCTTCCCTCCTATTCTCTCTTATTCACCTACTGAGTGATCCAAATTTCTTATCTCAGAACTCTACAGTAAAGTAATTTCAAAAGTCAGGCAGAGTGGGTAGAAATGGACGCACGGGTGTTTATCTTCAGGGCAACTAAAGCACTGAGACGTTTGAACAACCACAGATACAACTTGTATTAAGCTGGCAGACTCTGTTCCCCTCTCTCTCTGCCAAACTGAAACAGGAAACTTAAACCTAGACAGGTATTATACTACGCTTAGTTCTTGCCTACATGAGTACCTCCATGCACACAGATACACAGGCATTTTACTAAATTATTGCTCTTTCAAAAAATACTGTTTACTTAAGATAGGAGAATTTGAAAATCCATCAGCCAGAAAGCTTGAAAACAACTCGTCAACTACCAAATTATAGCGAACGTGGATTTAATCCTACAGACTGCTCCCTATTACTCTCATCCCTGCAGACTGGGGCGTTAATCTAGATCTAACTGGTGTACTTTTGTACTTTGTAAAGAGACGCCCAGCCTACTATAAACTGCCATCCTTGAATTGCTTTCGTGGCAGAAATTTTTACTAAAGGTCAACTTGTATCATTCAAGCAAATAAATCCTAACAGCTAAGGCTGAAATGTCTTTTATCTTTTTTTTTAAAGATTTTATTTATTTAACTGATATGGAGAGAGAGAGAGAGTGCACAAGCAGGAGGAGCAGTAGAGGGTGAGAGAAGCAGGCTCCTGCTGAGCAGGGAGCCCGATGCGGGGCTCGATCCCACGACCTTAGGGATCATGATCTGAGCTGAAGGCAGACACTTAACTGACTGAGCCACCCAGGCGCTCCTGAAATGTCTTTTAAATGGCCTCTCACTTTCTCTCTTCCATGAACCTAAGAGGTATCCCTTCCCCTGTTCTGCGGTATTGAGGAAATAATAGTATCTTCCCTTGGTGGTCTGCTTTACAGTCTACCAAGCATTATCCCATATATCATTTAAGTGTTGCTTATCACAAAAAGCTTGGGAAAGCAGTCGTAGATATTATTCTGAGTTTTACCTATGAAGCAACAGAGGTTAGAGGAGGGTGACCAGGAGACGCAGTCGTGGAGGTCCGGGCTGAGACAGAGAGATCTCCCAGGTTTCACCCATTCTCTTCCCGTAACCACACTGCAGTCAGAGTTGAGATAGAGGCTGAATAAATAAAAGACAAGATTGAGCTTTATTTCTTGAATAAAAACTCCTGAAACCCTGTCAAGATACCAGAATTTCTGTGCAAATGCTTCTGATATGAAAAACATTTTTTCAGTAACTGCATAATGAATTACAAACACCAAATGATATCCCCTGAGAACTTCAGCCACTGAGCAAGGTTAGCAAGTCAAAGTACTACACAGTGAGAGAGCCTGTCATCAGGAGATGGCTCGGAGAGATGAAAATGCCCAGGAGTGGGGGCACCTGAATTCCTTTTCCAGCTATGTCACTGACCCACTGTGTTTCCTCTGGCAAACTTTCTGGATGTCAACTTCCTTATCTATCAAATAAGAATAATCATACATGTTCTGCTCACCTCCCCAGGCTCTTTAAAGAACTTGGCAAAATAATTCAGGATGGAGTTGAAAAGAATACATCTCATTCAAATGAAAGGACTGTAGTTGAGTTACTTGACTAGAACTTCGGCTCTCTCTAAATCATGTGAATAATATATAGGCTTAGCATTCTTAAAATTGTGTATTTTATTTCTGGCAATATGTGAAACATTCAGGAATATGTAAGTGATTTTAAAACCCATTCTAATGTTCTAATGACTACCCCCATTTACTCTGATTTCACTTGTGCTTTTCTTTTTAATAAAAGTGTTGGTTGAAAATGGAATGTATACTCAGGGAAATATTTAATGTCTCATCTATAGTCTAAGAAGAGTGAAGTAAGAACTAAGAACGGGGCAGGCTTCAATTTGAAAAATTCAGTAGTAAACTGTTCTCTTCAAAGTGAAAACAGAAACAGAAAAGCTACAAATCTATTCTGTGCAGTGTGGGCAACCAACTTGTTAGTAATGCAAGTAGGACAATGAGGCAAAGAAACTCTCCTCCCAATCTCTTTAGTTTAGTCAATTTCTAAAATCTGGCAAGATTCCAGAAAGGTATAATAACTTTTTATATGAATTGCAAAACGCTATTAGAGAAAAAAACTTTTTTTTATTATAATACCATTTGCAAAGCTCTACTTAGGTGCAAAAAACTGTTCAACCATCAGACGCCTGCCCTAGAAAGCCTAGAGCATGTGGATAGTTTGATAAAACTTAGAAGTGATTTGATGCATAGAAACTGTCAAACCTAGGGGTGCCTGGGTAGCTCAGTGGGTTAAAGCCTCTGCCTTCAGCTTGGGTCTTGATCCCAGGGTCCTGGGATTGAGCCCTGCATCGGGATCTCTGCTCGGCAGGGAGCCTGCTTCCTCCTCTCTCTCTGCCTGCCTCTCTGCCTGCTTGTGATCTCTGTCAAATGAATAAATAAAATCTTAAAAAAAAAAAAAGAAATTGTCAAACCTAGAGATTTTTTAAGAAACGAAAATGGTAAATACTGGAATTAAATTTGTTAAGGAGGTTATGTAGCAGGATATTAACCCAAGAAGACTATTTTACCTTTTATTTTTTAAGCCATATTTAGTTATTTTAAATTTTATTTATTTACTTTGCAGAGTATTTTGATTTTTGGAATAAAGATTCTGTCTTAATCTGAATTTTGGGTACTGAGGCTCAAGTGGATCAAAAAAATAAATTGCTTATCACACAGATAGGAATGAGTGGAATTAGGAATTGAACTGTATATCAAAATCCACACTTTTCTACTACACCGCATTGCATCACTTTCTAATTTTTCCAGCCCATAATTCCACCTCTCATAATTTATTGCAAGGAAATAACTTATCAGAAAAAAAAAGCTGATAGGGAAGGAAAAAAAAGGAATTTAAGGTCTCTATAATAATAAACATTAAAACAAATTATGGTAGATGATCTAATAGACTATTTACCTATTGTGAAAATGAGATTTCCTCTTAATGAAAGTTGAACTCTCGAAATGTATCTACGTTTCCTTCCCCAACCACTCTAAAATGACAAGAAAGGAAAGATAAAAAATAACAAATCATAAGGCGAGTATGGATGACAAAAACATCAGATGAGAGGTGTCAGCAGATTTATGGAAAGTAGAAAGCACACCACATTGTGTTACTGAGTTTAAAGGGCAGAGGCAACTGCAAGGCACTGCAGATAGGGACATGAAAGTAAAGCAAACCAGTCAATCCAAGAAGCCTGGAAGGGCTGGGAACATATGGTTCAGTGGAAGACAAGGATGGGATGGGGCTTGGGGGAAAGGCAGTGTACAGACACCAGCGGTATTCTCTTCAACATCTACTTCTCACCCAGCCCTCTACATTCACCCTTTCTCCTTCCTAGGAGAATGCCAAGTGTTTCTCTGAGTGTGCTATGTGGCCACGTGATTCAGGGGAGGACATGGGTGAAATGTGGGAAACAGAAAGCTGACACAGGAAAGCAGAGGAGGCAGGCTCAGGGAGAAGGAGCCCAGAATGATGCAAAGAGCAGGGCACTCTGTTAATTTGAGTTCTGTAATGCCATAAAGGGCGGCCTGGGAGTACAAAAAAGATTTTTCAGAGAGCACTTTGGTTTTTAAAATGCCCAATTTAATAAACTTATAAATTCAAAGTTGCTAAGCACTTAAGTTGACTTTAAGATAACAGTATGTTATTCGTAAATCTTGTAAATTTTAATCACTTTTGAGGGATCCTTTTATTAATATTCAGTCCTATTGAGTAGCTTTGTTCATGACACTTGTGTAGGCTTTTTAAACTGCATTTTAAATATTTCAAGTGTGTGACAAATATTCCAAGAATTTATAAATTCTTATAGTTTTGGTAAGTTAGATTTCAACTTAAAATCAAGTTAAATCAATCACACACCTTAAAGTTAGAATCACAAGGCTGATTTGTTAACTCCCATTAACCAAGTTTTCTTAAGTACTACAATTACATAAACCTCAAAACTGCAAAGATTCTTTAACACAAAAAATATCATTACTTTAAGTTTGATTCCTTAACTACTCCTCTACTTAATTTGAAGTCTTCCCAAGGTTAAAAGATAAATGGTTCTTTCCCACCAAGGAAAAAACTGTTACCCACCAACAAAATATTGAAGTTACTATCCCATTTTTGTGGCCACCTTGTTAGCATGTCCAAAGTTTCTTTCTATTCCAAGAAGACCTTGGACTACCCTGGGATGGGATTCTTGCCTTCAACTTTGATGGGACTTACAGAGCACAGTATATTGCTGCTGTACTAAGTACACTATGACCTTAAGGAGGAAGAGTCTTTTAAGTAGCCTGCATCTCTTAGGCTGTAAATACACATCACCTAATTTTTCTGGCTACTCAAAGAAGCCTTTAAGTTGGCCACCTTTACATTAACTGGCTATGTGACTTGATTAGATTTTGAATTTCATTGGCCCTTCTTCAAGTATAAATATCCCCCTGTCTAACTTTAAAAACTGAACTTCATGGGGTGTCTGGGTGGCTCAGTTGGTTAAGCAACTGCCTTTGGCTCAGGTCATGGTCCCGGAGTCCTGGGATCAAGTCCCTCATCGAGCTCCCAGCTCCATGGGGAGTCTGCTTCTCCCTCTAACCTTCTCCCCGTTCAGGATCTCTCTCACTTTCTCTCTCTCTCTCTCAGATAAATAAATAAAATCTCAAAAAAAACAAAAACAAAACTGAACTTCATGAATCTTTCATTCACTTCAAATTTTTCCTGACTGGTAGAACCACACAACTATTAGATATAGTAAGATGTCATTGGATTGACTTCTGAATATCTGTCACTTTTGGGGGGGGGTCAAGTTTTGTGTGTCCAACTTTTAAAGTCATCCTACTGACAAGAAACAAGAAGGATATATTCAGGGGGAAAACATGGAACTAAGTAGTTACCTAGTTGTTGAAAATAGTTCTGAACTCCGCTTTACATATTCATTGGAGAATTTAAAGAATTCACAATACATCCACTGAATGGAAACCGATGAAAGTTTCAAGAAGAAACAAGTATTTAAAAAGGGAATAATCAGAGCATACTACTTGGCTCAGCAATAAGCAATATTTACACACCCACTGATACTGTAGGCCCTGATTAATGATTTAACAACCTTATTAGAGAGTAGAAAGGAAAAGCAGAATTTAGAAAGTTAAATTCTTACTTACCATAACAAGAAGTCAATAGATAATATCTAAAATGGATACATCAAAACACAGTTGTGTAAGATTATTATATAGAAATGTAGAAGTGAGTCTCTGAAGAAAGAGCTGGAAAACATGTAAGGAGATGCCTTTAGAAAATAAGCTTGGGATAGGGATGGGTAGAGGTAAAAAAAAAAAAAAAAGAAGAAGAAGAAAGTGAAGTACTTTTGTTTCATTTTAGTAACTTGACCTAACATACACATATTAATTTAATAAAACTTATAAAACATTTTAAATGAAATGATAGAACTTTAAAGTGATAGTTATGACCATGATAAATACTATGTGTCATGGGAAAATGTCATACTATGGAGTAAAAAACCTAGGGAAAACAAAATTTTCTGTCTGTGGCACAATAATTCGACTTATGTAAAGATATCTAAGAACAGCAACTGGAAGAGACCAGGAAAAAATGAGAACAGTCTTACCAGGTTGATGGAATAAGAATGACTTAGGGTTTTTTGAACTTCATATTAGCTTGATATCACTTGTTTTGAATTTACAGACTACTCTCAGATTGTATTAACATGGAAACCATCCCTGTCTTCAGTAGTTTAGACTCCAATGTCAATGAAATTCTTTAAGCTTCCTAAATCAAAGCTTCCCACTCAACACCACCCAGGCACATTTATGGAGTCATCCTTGTTTGCCTTTCCTATCTTCCCCTACTAGCATCTCTTCCTGTCCCAACCTTATTCTGATCCTTTCATGCCACAATAACACACCATCATCTACTTCCTCAGATAAAAATTCTCCTAGGATGCCAAATGTCTGCTGCAGTTTTCTCATGGGATTTGCAAGTTGTTTTTTAATGGTGAGATTCTTTTCAGTGTGATTTTCTTTTGTGGGGAGTTCCCTTTGTGTCCCCTGGACTGTGAAAGTGTCCCAGCGATGTGTTTCAGCATTTGCTTCTTTCTGTGGACTTACAAGACTTTTCCAAACAATGAGTAGGTGTAAGATTTTACAATTCTGGCTCACACAGCATGGGGTCTTTCCTGCTCTCTTCTATGAATGGAGCCCAGCTCCAGCAACTTGCCATGCATTTAGTCTGCCACCTCAATCCCTATCATACTTCTTCAAGAGTAGTACCCTTAGCTATATAGCTCATGCTGATCAAATAAATTATCCCTGAAAAATCAAGGATTGAGGTACCCTTTGAATCCCTTAGACAAAAAGACTTCAAGCTTGATTTAGTCACTGCTTTCTTTTGTTTCCAATACCTTTTGGTTGAGTTTCTTGTTTTTGAGCTGTTACATGCATTTCCAAAGTAAATATTTTATTCAGAATTTTTAATTATTCATTTTGCCATGGTCTGTGATAGCTTTAAAGCACTTGGTCCCTAAAAGACAATAAATTTCTTGAAGAATGCTAACAGGTCTTTTCATAACACCAGGGCTTAGCACAGTAATGGGTTTATAATCGGCATCCAGCACACATTTGGTGAAGGAATGCCTTTCTCAGATGACTGTGAGAAAAGCAGTTGATAGATTATGGGGTTAATGGCCAGATTAATGATGTAAACCTTCTAAGGGTATTTGCATTTTAAAAGGGGCTATCTATGTGTTTGGCAGGGAGTTCATTGAGCTTTCTTAATGATTTTCCCTATATGATCCCCACTGTTGACATTTCAGACACTGTATCTAGCAAGTAGGTATGATTTTGAGCAGATAAATTCCTCCCAAATTCCCATTTCTTACTTAGCAACCAATTTTTCTGCTTATGTAGTAGCCTCCTGGCCTAACCCAGTAATATGAGATCTTCTGATTCCTATTGGGTAACTAGTTTTTAGGGATAATTTTTTGTTGTTGTTAAAATGAGTTATAATCATGTTATGATAAAATGATATCAGGTCTACTGTTTCTCAAACAGGAAGAAAGATACTTATTTATCATTGTAACATTGGTCAGAATAGAGGGCAGAAAGTAACAAGGTAAAGAACTTTCTTAGAATCAGGTCAGAGACTGTAAAGAGAGCTGAGAACCCAGATAAATGTTTTACAGAATAACTACAGATGTTCATTAAAACAAGCAAACAAGGTAATAATGCACATGCAGCAGAAATATAGAACGTATTATATACACTCAAGATTTCCTATTAGTCATCTGCTTTTACACAATCTATCATACTACATCACCAATATACTAGGTATAATTTTTTTCTTTTTCTTGCTACAAAAACATTTCTCTAACTATATTCCATACTGTTTAGGCTAATATAAAATACAGTTTGCACTTACAATACCAAGCAGTATCTAGAACTAAATGCACTCTGGGTAACAAACGGAAGCTAGTAAATATTCTCAAGTAGATAATTCTAAAATTATAATTACAAATTTTGTAGCATCAATTGCATTAACAGTAAATTCCTTAAAAGAGCCGCTGGGAAGCAAGAAGGAGTAGTAATGAATATCAGTACCACCAAATCTTATTTTAGTTACGCTATCTACCTAAATTAGTATTCAAAAAGGAGGTAGATGTGGCATACTAGAAACTTTCAAAAAGGTTTCCAAACGGCCAAAGAAGAATCAGTTATACAAAACTATTGTGAATTGTAACATTTGGGACTCCCAGGTCTCATTTTTCCTATTGGACAAATTAGCCTTTCTACATATAGTGAAAGACAGTCTTTGATTATCTGGCTTCTAATTTCTTCATATCAGCAATGTTTTTTGACAACACAATAGTAGATCCTATGTTCTTTCATTCTCTCTGCCTCACTTTTCCTTTATTTTCTTTCCCCTTCACCTCCCATCTATCCTTTCTATCATTCATCCACCTTTAAAACTGAGCATTCTATTCTATTAACTAGTTTGAGAAAAATCTAGTTTTTTAAAGTAGCAAAATGCTTTCAGAAGGCATATTGGTTTTTTCCTTTTTTTTTTTTTAACCTCAAAGAACTGCTTTATTGGTTTTTTCCTTTTAAAAAAAATTATCCTTTATATATCAAGCACTCATGAAGCACATTACATAGCATGATAAATAAGTAGCTCACTTTCTTCTTTGAGATACATCCTTGTAAGGGCTTTAAAATGGGTACCTAAACCATACATCCATTATCTCACCAGGGTCACCCAATTGTGTCATTCACACCATACATGACAAGAGATGGATGGGTGGGAGGGCAGACTTCATTTTATTTTGTTAAATACTGTGGGTTGTTTTTTAAATTTTTTTCAAACCCTGCTTTAAGATGGAATGTATTGTCTTATTTTAAAGATTTTATAAATGAAAAAGATGCTAAAATAACCTTTTTTTTTTTTTTTTGTCAGATTTGTTACTAGGCAGGCTGTTCCCGTGGCAACAAAAGCAACCATAAAAGAGTACTGGGAACTGTCTAGAACATCCTTGACTGCAAAAATGCTGAAATGCAATTGAAAACAGAGCCCTGGTTGACATTTGGACTATACACAACTCTATTACAACAAAAGAACACAAATAATCCTTCAAATTTATTCTTCCTGTTGCAGTTTACTAAATTACTATTTCATTTGATACTGACAATATTGGACTTAAGGCAAAA
Organism: Taxidea taxus jeffersonii; assembly: GCA_003697995.1. Lineage (NCBI taxonomy): Eukaryota > Metazoa > Chordata > Mammalia > Carnivora > Mustelidae > Taxidea > Taxidea taxus. The sequence continues at coordinate 12,349 of RCUC01136313.1, forward strand.
CTGGCATGACTATCTTCATTTAAAAAATATTAACTGTTTGGGGGCACCTGGGTGGCTCAGTCATTAAGCATCTGGCTTCGGCTCAGGTCATGATCTCAGGGTCCTGGAATTGAGACCCGCATTAGGCTCTCTGCTCAGCGGGAAGCCTGCTTCTCCCTCTCTCACTCCCCCTGCTTGTGTTCCCTCTCTTGCTGTGTCTCTCTCTGTCAAATAAATAAATAAAATCTTTTAAAAAATATTAACTGTTATGAAACAGGAGCTTCTCCTTTCCTTCTTCCTCCTCCTCTTCCTCCTTGTCAAAGGATAGTAACAAAAAAAGAAGTGATACCCCATTTGAACATGGAGAAATCATTTTTCAATAAAAATGATTATCCCCAAATATAAAAGAGATATACACTGTCTTCAACAAAACAGGAAAACACTCGCAACTTCAGATACAACTGATGAAAAGAGCTTTCAATGAAGACAGATCTAACAACAGGAAGATGTCTGGAGAGGATGCCTCCAGCTCCAGACCTCAAAGTCATCAGACAAAAAGACTCCAAAATAGTGGACGTTATCTGAGGAGCAAAACCAATTTCTTGTCTGAAACAATGGAAATGCAGTGGGAACCAGCAACTAGGGGTTTTCTGGATACGCCCTGGGACCACAGAGTAGCAATCGAGGCAAAGCCAAAGAAGGAGATACAGGCATGTCACTTACAAGAAGCTGTATGTGGATGAGACAAGAATGGAGGAAAGAGACTCCAAGAGGGAGTAGCTCTGCATTTGTCAATTATTGTTTGCTGGAGAGAATAAAAGGCTAAAACAGCTCTCACAGAGCCACAATCCTGTCATAAGTAGCTTCCTGAATACCCAGGAAGAACTATTAGTCCAAAATGCTGCATTACCCATTATATGGGTATATACCAAATAGGTGAGCTAGAAACTTATTTCAAGATGAGTGATAAATGAAAATGAACCTGCCTGGTACTCACACAAACACTCCAAGAAAAGGAGGATAGGAACGGGAGAAATAATAGCAGATAAAACCATTGTTGATACAGGGACGCCTGGGTGGCTCAGGCGGTTAAGTGTCTGCCTTCTGCTCAGGTCATAAGCCAGGAGTCCAAGAATTGAGTCCTGAGTCCCAGGATCGAGTCTCACATTGGGCTTTCTGCTCAGTGGGGAGTCTCTTTTCCCTCTGCCCTTCACCCTACTTCTGTTCACTCTCATTTTCATTCTCTCTCAGATAAATAAAATCTTTTTAAAAAAACTGTTGGGAAAACTATTCAACAGAAAAAAATCAATCTACTGAGCATGTGAAATGCATGACCAAATATACTGTCATAATTCAACTCAAGGAAACCAGAAGTTCATCTAGAGATACAGGTGATCAGAAACCACATAGCAACACAACCAAAGGAAACACAATAGGAGTTAAAAGAGTTCAGGAAAGAAATGGAAGAGCGAAAAAGTCATCCCAAAACAAATGCCATACCAGAGGAAATACAAAAGGGAGAAGTGAAACTGAGAGAAGGCCAAAAGAGGATAAGTTAGAAATGGTTTCATCTTGATTAATCAGGGGTTCAAAATATGGCATTTAAATTGATAAGCATGTAATAAAGCCATAAAATATTTATAGGTATAAAGCTAAACACAAGAAGAACCAAAGAAATAATACAGTCAACTAAAACTGCTCTAGAGGGAAGGCAGAAAAGAAGTATACTAATTGGACATTGTTCATAGCAGGGAGTCAACAGCATCTAAAAAATGAAATATATAAATCAAAATTACAGTTAAGAAGAAAACCACTAGGGGAACAAAGGAAACTAGAGCAAATATGAATAATACAAAATGCAGTATACAATGTATATTGTTGATTACTTATCCTTTATCCATTCCTCCACCCCTCATCCCTAACAGAACCCAAATTTTGGTCATATGTCCATCCTTTCTTCACATAATCATGTGCTTAAAGGAGGCATTCTTAACCGAGAGTGATTCTGCTTCTCCAGGGGGGCATTTTGACAATATCTAGAAACATTTTTGACTCTCTTTTAGGGGGAGTTACTGGCATTTAGGTTAGAAACCAGGAGAACAGCTTCAGGCCAAAATCCTTTGTATGATCTTTCAGGTCTTATCATAGGCAATTACAAAAGCCTTTACATAGGCTTTATGACAGAAAGCTGTCCTCCCCACACAGTCTTTGAAGGGAGCTGTAGTCAAGGACTCAGGCCACCAATGGCCACCATGCTCATATTCATATCTGCCTCCCCAGCCCTGGCACCTCCATCTAGAGGCCTCCTTCTCAGGGGACCTTGGCTATGGCAATGTTTGGGCATTTCCACTGAGACCTTCTTACTGGGGAGAGGTCTTGACCAAGATACACTTCTCCTCTCTGTTTTTTCCACTTCTAGCCTTTCCTTCTCTCCCCTTCCTGTCCCTAGGTTCATAAAATGGCAGGAATCTTCTGCTCAGTGCTCCTCAGCAGTGAGACAATTTCCTCCATCCACACTGCATGTCATGTGATTGATCCTTGCCCAGTGCCATTCAGTGGGGGGCTGGGGCAGGAGGGAAGAACAGTGAAGAGCCAGTACTACTTTTCTTTTTGGCCTCTTGCTTATATTATCACAGTAAACAGAGATTTGATCATTATTTTCATTTTGGCTCACTGTCTTCATTGACTACCTCAACTCTTGCAGCCTAGCATAGGAAGATTGCTAAACCTATTATGAACAGAACAGCCTTCCACAATAAAGCATTAATTGGTCCAAACTACCCACAATGCTGAGGCTTTTGGGGGAACTTGACTCTATTATCAGCTTCAGAGCCAACAAGCCCATAGAATTCTCCTAGAGAACGTTATTCATCCAGGAATGGATAGATGACCAAATAAGTTGGCCCAATCACATGGAAATATAAGACTTACTATTCCATGGGTAGGAGAGAATTTTCTTCAATTTTTGTTGTGTTAGGCATGAACAAGGGAACATAAAACCCTGACTGCCATGGGTAGCCATTTTGTGAACCTGAGGGAAAACAACTATGGGATAAAGCTTGTACAGTGCTATAGGAGTGAGGGAGAGAAGCTGGGTCCTTGAAGACAGTATGGACTGAGAAGACTGTGGCTGGAACCCACCTCCCACCTGTGGACTTTCAGAAATGTGTTCTAAATTTCCTTATGATTTTAAGTTTCAACTGGAGTTTTTCTTACTTGGAATGAAAAGTATTCTTTAAAAAAAGATAAACAAAATAACAAAAGCAATAAAAATAGAAAGCATTAACCTAAAAGCAAAGATTATTACATATGAAAAGACTACACTCATATAATGAAATAAGAGGAATCCTAAAATTGAATCACAAAGCAAAACTCACCATATACTATTTAAAAAAACTGGAAAAAGTGACAAAAAATTAAAAAAATACAAGGATGAATAAAGGTGTCATCAAGCAAATGCAAGCTAAATTAAAACATCAGTCATAATATTAATATCAGACATTTTAAATTACAGGACAAAAGCATCCAGGGAAACAACAACAACAACAAATTTTGTTGTAATGATAAAGGTAATACCCACATCGGAAATCTAGCAGTCCTGAATTCGTATGCAATGGAAAACACAGCCACATACCACAGAGAAAAACTTTCATTTACCTTTGTCTCAAGTTATGCCTAAGCACATGGACCAAAGGTAAAGGTTACAGAAAATCTAAATGATATATTTAATCAAAATATAATTTACATATAAAATAATAGATCTTATATAGTTCTTCATTCTCTGAAAATAGAGTAGACTTTCAAAACAATTGACCCATATAAAGAAAACGTCACACGGCAATAGTGTGGTATCCATTATTCTGTACAAAGGGAGAGCTGTTTCTACTTGGACTCCTTATGACAAGTGACTCCTTCAGAAGGAATATAAAAATTGTTCCCCTGGGTAAAAAGCTGCTAGTGGTGACAGCTCTAGGTACAGGTTATGAAAACTGGAGAGAGACAAGAGAGGGAGGTGCTGAGCCATTGCAGAAATGATCCCCTCTTGACTAAGATGAATACAGGCAGTCTACACTGTCCAGGTAAGTCAAGTATAAAATGATGTAATATTAATGAACACTATACGGAAAGCAAACTTTGATAAGTGCAAAAGGAAATACTGAGGACTTTTCATCAAGGTGTGAACACCAGACAAAAAAGTAAGATCTTAGTTCAAACTGGCATGAAACTAGGTAATAGTGGACACGCAGAGCAGAGTCAGAAAACCTGGAGGGAAATCTGGGTAGTACTGTTCGAAACAGACTTTTGTCTTGTCTAAAGAGTTTTAATTCAGTATTTCTTGAAGAAGTGTACATTTAACTAGTCTCTCTCCATGGCCATCTATTGCCCTTCTCTCCATGTTTATACTAAGCACACTGTCACACACTGTCACAAGTTCTCTTTCCCTTTACTGTTTTTCTTCTGCCTCCATGTCCTGCTCAAAGGAAACACGAGAACAGCTGTTCAGCACATTTTGCTCCTTAACCTGACGTTGGTAAAACACCCCCAGAAACTTCCCGTTGAGGATGGACTATGAGGCCTCAATACAACCAGGGCAGCAAAAGCCACCAGCACAACTTCAAGGGCAAAGTTAAGTCTGAGTTCAGATGTATGGTTAAGGATGGAAAGAATGAATAACGTGCTCTAAAATCAAAACCCCAGAATGGCTGGGCAGTTCCTCAGGCTGCGCCTTCTCATCTCTTTGCCGGGTGGAGGATCAGGCGGCAAGCAGTATCTTCCAGTATTTAAAACAAACGAAAAATATACCTTCCAGGGACAGAATCATTTGAGAAGCAGATGGTTCAAAGCTCCACTAAATAGCGGTAAATATAATTTCTTGCTCTTATGTATAAGCCTTTTTGTTGTTTTAGAAAAGGATTCAAAGATTCTTTGAAATAAGACTGTCTAGTCTATACAAAAATATTACTGAGTTTAGGGGCGCCTGGGTGGCTCAGTGGGTTAAAGCCTCTGCCTTCGGCTCAGGTCATGATCCCAGGGTCCTGGGATAGAGCCCCGCATCGGGCTCTCTGCTCAGCAGGGAGCCTGCCTCCCCATCTCTCTGTGCCTGCCTCTCTGCCTACTTGTGATCTCTATCTGTCAAATAAATAAATAAAATCTTTAAAAGAAAATTAAAAAAAAATATTACTGAGTTTAGTGACTACTAATCAGTCAAATCCCAGTTCTTGTGTATCAATGGAAAAAGTGAGCTATGCTGAACTTTTCTAGTTAATTTCTAGGAAATAAATTGCAATGTGTATGGCCAACAGCAAGGTTTATTTCATATCTAAGATAGCACTGTTTAATAATCAAATAGTTTTCTTCATTTACTTCTACTTTGAAAGCTAAAAGGAAAGATAAAGAATAGGAATAAAAAATAATTTGTCATTTAAGTCACTCACTGATACTGGAAATAAAATATTTTAATTCAGTTCCACTTAAAAAATAAAACAAGTTCCTTACTCCCACACTGAGCACATTAACATTTTCACATACAGAAAGCTTAGGTACATTCAACTGTTTACAAGACATGTCTCCACATAATACAATTACATTCAAGTGAAGTATATAAACTTGTATAATTATATATATTTGTGACTCTTGCATCTGGTACTTTTAAAACTAACACATCATATGCTTATTTTCTAAAAGTCAATTCTTAGATGATGATCTAGAGTTAGGAGAGTCTCCTGAAAAATTTTAATAGTTGTGTTCATATGAGAATTCAGTAATTTCCTGAACATAAACTTCAAACTAAAGCTTTAGCAATTTAAATGACCTGACTGGCAATGCATGGGATTCTTATCAGGTTGTACTGTTTGGTTTACAGTTTAAGTCATTTCAAGTGGTTTATAATTATTTGTGCATTGGGGGAAAAAAAGCACCAAGGATAATAAATATTTTTTCACATCATAGATGAAATCGCAAAACAATGATCTCAATTGCCTTTCGAAATCTAATCATTTGAAAAGAGCATTTATTTCAAATGTTCTATCTTTAAGCTTTCTTAGTGAGATCAACTGATACACTAGAGATAAGAGTAGAAATGCTAAAAAGAGGTGCTATACATAATATCTACAACTACAGAATTCAGACATTCTTCTCACACTGATGATACCCATTTTTTAACTGATTTCCTTAGATCTAAAAAGAACTCTGAAAATAAGTGTAACATTTATAAACTTGTCAACTATATCTCATAAAAAAAAATCTAAAGATGTCTTTCTTCCCAAGACATGAAGCAAAATTTTCATGAGCAAAAGCACCTTATGGTAAGGAAATATATAAAGAAAATATTTTCTACAAATTAATATAGGAAATTTATGTGCATAAAGGTGTAGTTATTCCAGCTGTATATGTAATATTTTAAATAACATACAATTTAAAAACTCAAAGCACATATTGAAAAAATAACCCATATGTTAATACTCCAGTTATTAAATATTGCAGCATATATGTAATTCTAACAATTGGGGGAAAGGTTTCTAATCTAAATGGTCAATGAAATCTCTTTGGAAATACACTTAAAAAAATCTGCATCAGTAATCCTGACTGTCAAATTCTAACCCAAGCTACAGGTTTTTACAGCTAAGATAAAATCCCATGAAAATGAAAGTGTATATAGAGGTCACCTCACAGATTCTTAAGTAAACAGCATTACCGGTGTGACACTGGTACAAGCTATCTGGGCTTTTCTGTCCTTGTCTTTACCAAGGGTACACGGTAAACACAACATTAAGAATGACATACCTACATCACTATAACTTTTGGTACTCATAAAATGTTAATAAACATTGTCTTAAACACTTCAAGATCATGAGAAAAGTTCCTTACCTGAATATATACAAAGAATTCTCTAGATTTAACATATTCTAAAATGAATTCAGAGATGTATAAGGAGAAACATAAACTACTTGCTTTGACAGTTTTCAGTCAAGGTTTATTATGTGTCCTTTTCTATTCAACATGTGACTTTTATATATTTAAGGAGTTCCAGCTTCTGCTAAGATTTCATTTCTTTTTCCCAGTGGTCTTTTTGTGTTCATGCATTTCTGTTTTGTTAGTTATATTCTTTTTTCGAGATGAGGCATTAGGAACAACTGCATTAGAAGGTCCGCTGGTAGCTATACAAAAAAAGAAAACTATTGCTTAGATTTTCACAAGAATTCATGTTCAAATAATGCTGCTAAGTGATAAAATAATTACTTTATAATTGTGATGTAAATGAAACATTACAAACACTCAATAGAGAATTTTTAACCTTTTAGAATTCAACACTAATACAAAAAAGTAATGTCAATGGGCCATGTTCACAAAAAAATTTCTCTTTTCACTCTACACTCTTCCTAGAAAACTAATTTATTCATCATTTTTAACTACCATCTATTGTGTAACAATCTTCAAATGTACACTCCGGTCCCAGATCTTTTCCCTTACTTCAGGATTTGTATATCCTATATATCCCAATAGAAATCTCTGTATAGGTAACTGACAGGAAACATAAAATTAGTATGTTTAAAACCCATCATTTCGGGACACCTGGATGGCTCAGTTGGTTAAGCGGCTGCCTTCGGCTCAGGTCATGATCCCAGCGTCCTGGGATCGAGTCCCACATCGGGCTCCTTGCTCGGCGGGGAGCCTGCTTCTCCCTCTGCCTCTGCCTGCCACTCTGCCTGCCTGTGCTCGCTCGCTCTCTCTCTGACAAATAAATAAATAAAATCTTTAAAAAAAAAACCAACAAAAACCTCATCATTTCCCTAAAAACATCTATTTTCTACTCTATCTTTTATGTCATCACTACTTAAAAAGTTCTGAAGATGGGGTGCCTGGGTGGCTCAGTTGGTTAAGCATCTGACTTCAATTCAGGTCAGGATCTCAGGGTCCTCCCTGCTCAGCGGGAAACCTGCTTCTCCCTCCCCTCCCCCTGCTTGTGTGCTCTTTGTCAAATAAATAAATAAAATCTTTAAAAAAAATAAATAAAAATCTGAAGGTTAGCAACAATAGACATTCTTGATTTAGAATTCATCCTTCTATATCCAAACCAAAATCAAGCCCTAATGAGTTACTAAAAAATTATTCTAAGCCAGATTATACTTCCAGTCCAGATGGGAAGCTTCTGTCAGACCAATTCTGCAGATAACAAGTATAAATTTTAGATAAAATATGAAAAACAACTATTTGAAGACACTGCACAGTAAACAAAAGCAGGCATACAATGGAAAAAATCACCACTTCGAAGAAGGGAACCCAAGCTGAGTCCCCCCAACACACATACATTTTTGAAAAAGCTTCTGGCCTTAAAAAAAAAATGGGGTGCCTGGGTGGCTCAGTCAGTTGTGTGCCTGACTCTTGATTTCAGCTCAGGTCATGATCTCAAGGTTGTGACCACGTTGGGCTCTGCTCTGGGTGTGGAGCCTGCTTGGGATTCTCTCTCTCCCTCTCCTTTTGCCCCTCTGTTCCCAGCCCTCCCAGTCCCCCCATCCCCCTCCCCCGCGCCCAGCCCCTAGCTCCCAGCTCACAAGCTGTCTCTCTCAAAAAAAAAAAAAAAAAGAAAAAGAAAAAAAAAGCTATTGGCCTGAGGACAGTATCCAGAGTATCTAGTCTGAACCATGTGCAATGACTAAAACTCCAACATAAAACTCATTCTTAGGAGCATTAAGAACCAGTAGGTAAGTATTGAAACAACTACAGCTGCTGGAAGTCAGGTGGGTGATCCAGAAAGGGAAAGCCCCCCATTCTTTGTATAAACCCTGATCACATTTATGGCATGAGCAGGATAAGCTCCAAGAAGTCCAGCTGAGGCTAAAAGAAATGAAGTGAATTGTGAGCTGCCAATGACTTCAAGGGACACAGGTTTGCAATCTGAGTTCAGTCAAGGTTAACTCTTTGCTTTACAAGAACCCAAACAACTCAATAGTCTTGTGAGAAACATAACAAAAATAACAGTCTGGAGTTTATACAACATCTCATTCATAATGTCTAGGACACAATCCAAAATTACTCAATGTATGAAGAAACAGGAAAGCATCTTTCTTCTTGAGAATGGATAAACTGATAGAGACCAATCCTGAGATCAGCCAGATCAGTTATGCAAGAATTTTCAAGCAAGCACTTTAACTATACTCAAGAACAAAGGAAAAGGTTGCTTATACTGAATAAGAATATAGGAAATCTCCAAAGAGAAAAAAATTATAAGAATCAAAAAGTGTCTAAAACTAAAGAATAAATAAATAATAATAAAATGAAATAATAATCCACTAGATAAAAAAAAATAATCCACTAGATAGGTTAACAGCAGGATGGAAAGGAAAAAGTGAACATCAATCCAGATTATTTAAAAAAGGAAAAAGAAAAAAGAAAAAAAGTCCTAGGCAGGCTTGCCATAGTCAAATTGCTGAGACTTTGTCAAAGATAAAGGGAAAATACTCAAAGCAGGCAGAAAAAAATAATTCATTACTCCACAGCATACACTGGAACAATTCAAATTAGCAAATACTTCTTATCAGAAACAATGGGAACCAGAAAATGGGAACACCACCTTTTAAATGCTGAAAACAATAACAACAACAAGCGAACAAAAAACTTTCTTCCTAGAATTGTCTATCCAGCAAAACTACTTTTCAGGAATGAAGGTAAAATAAAGACTTTTTCAAATACAGAAACAGGTCTGCAGTATAAGAAATGCTAAAAAGATTCAGGTTGAAAGCAAAACCAGATGGAAACAAAGACTTAGAAAAAGGAATAAAAACTGATATGGCTAACGTGTGGATAAATAAAAGACTTTTTTTCTCTTCTTAATTTCTTTGAAATACATATATGACTGCTTAAAACAAATATTCTAACACTGTATTGTAGCCTTTATAATATATGTGGAAGTAACACACATAGATAACTATGTGTTAAGGATGGGAGGAGAGGAAGGTAAACGAACCTATAGTTGCAATGCTTCCCACATTTTGAGTATAAAATTATCTCTAAGTAGACCATGAAAAGTGAGAGATGTGTATTTACAGCTGCCAATAAAAGAATAATTCAAAAAAATAAAGCGAAAGTTAATAGATAAGTTAAAATAAAATACTAAAAAATATTGAATTAATATAAACAAGGCAAAAAAGCATAAAAGAATAACAATCAGAAGATACAAGCAGAAAATATAAAATAGTAGATCTAACCCAACCATATCAATAATTACAATGTTAGTGAATTATAAACATTTCAACTATAAGGCAGATATTGTTAGAATGGTTTTGTTTTTTTTTTTTTAAAGCCAAATGTATATTGCCTACAACAACAACAACAACAAAAAAAAATCCCTTCAATACGAGGCCACACAGAGAGCAAAGCCGAGGTCCGGACCGCAGCACGCCCGCTGAGCTCTCCGCCTCCCATAGCACACCAGCCCAAGGCCCCGGGGCCCAGCCGGCCGCCCCAGAAGCAGCAGCAGCATCCGGAGCAGCCCCAGCAGCAGCGCCATGGCCAGGTGGAATGCCTACATCTATAACCTCATGGCGGACAGGACCTGTCAGGATGCGGCCATCGTGGGCTATAAGGACTTGCCTTCTGTCTGGGCCACTGTCCCTGGGAAAACTCCTTCATCAACATCATGCCAGCTGAGGCTAGTGTCCTGATTGGCAAAGACGGGTCAAGTTTTTCGTGAAGGGGCTGACACCTGGGGGCCAAAAATGTTCTGTTATCCGGCACTCACTGCTGCAAGATGGGGAATTTACCATGGATCTTCGTACCAAGAGCACCAGTGGAACCCCTACTTTCAACATCACTGTCACCATGACTGCCCAGATGCCAGTCCTGCTGATGGGCAAAGAAGGTGTCCTTGGTGGTATGATCAACAAGAAATGTTATGAAGTGGCCTCCCACCTGCTGCGTTCCCAGGACTGACCTCATCCATCCTTGCCCCCCACCATTCCCCATGGCTTTTGCACCCCTCTCCTTACCAGACACACACATTACACCATTTTTATTTTGGGGGCCATTACCCTACAACCCTTATTGCTGCCAAAACCCAATGGGCTGGGGGCTGGGGCTAGATGGACAGACACCCCCCTCTACCCAAACCCCTCCTGTGTATGGTTGGAACTTTTTTTGTTTTTTGGGTTTTATTTTCTGAATAAAAAAGATTTTACTAAAAAAAAAAAATGAAGACACAGACTATTTGTAAAAATACTTCATGCATACAGTTAGCATGAGAAATGTGAAGTAGCAAAATTCACAGCAGATTAAATAAACTTGAAGACAAACCATTACTAGGAATCAAAGGGAAATTTCACTGATGATAAATGAGTCAATACATTAGGAAGTCATATCAAATATATATGTACATAATAAAAAAGCTTCAAAGCACAGAATAAAAGCTGACTAAATTAAAGGTAGAAATAGACAATTCCACAGCTGAGTGGAAATCGCTAAGCAACTGATACAACAATAAGAAATTTTCCTCCCGTGCACCTGTTCCCATTCTTCAAAATGGTAAAGACATAGAAGATCTGAATATGATTATCAGCAATTCTGACCTAATGGGTACTGATAGAACATTATATCACTGAACTATGGAATAAAATTTCTTTTCTAGTACTCTTGATACATTTGAGATGTACCAAGTCCAAACTGTAAGCCATTAAAAAAAGTTTCACATTTAAAAGACTGCAATGAGTGTATGTTACGAAACAGCATATGTTTTGTAATTGCAATGCAATGAAACAAGGAATTAGTAACAAGATATTCAAATCCCACCCCCCAAAATTTAGAAATTAACCAAAATGTTTCTAAATACTCCATGACTCAAAGAATAAATCACAACATAAATTAGAAAATATTTTTAACTGAATGAGAACAAAAATAAAATTTAACTTTTGTGAGGTATAGCTAAAAGAGGGAAATTTACAGCTTCAAATGTTTATATAATAAGAGAAGAAATGTCTCACAAAAAGTGATTTAGAAACTAGAAATAGAGAATAAACATAAAATAAGTAGAAGGAAGAATATATTAAAGAGTGGAAATCAATGAAATATAAAACAAACAGCTAAAATCTAGCTCTTCAAAAACACCAACAGAATGGATAATTCTCTAGTGAGAGTAATGAAGAAAAAAACCCACAACACAAATTATCAGTATCATGAATTACAGAAGTTATTACCACATTCATTAAAAGGATAATAAAGTAATAAGAAAGTTGACAACTTAGATAAAATTAACAAATTCCTTGAAAACTACAAGTTATCAAAGCCATCACTAAAATGAAATAGAAAATTAATTCTATCAAATTTAAGAAATACCCATCTTACAAAAACTCATTCAGAAAATAGAAAGATGAAGAAATACTTCCCAAATCATTTCATGAAGCCAGAATCAACCTGATACCAAAATCTAAAAGACATTACAAAAACAAAGAAAAACAAGAAAACAAACAAAAAACCCAACTACAGACCAGTCACTATCTTTCACAAATGCAGGTGCCCAAATCCTCAAAGTCAAACTGAATTCAGCAACATATAAATAAATTATTCATCATGACCAAGTAAGGTTTATTCCAGAAGTGCAAGATTGGCTTCTATTGGCTTATATTTGAAAAGTCAAATATAATACCATTTCATCATTATTTAAAAATGCTTATGAAATAATGCATTTATTATGTGTCTAATATGTAGAGAACAACAATGTACCATGATTCAAGGAGTATTCAAGTCTGAGGTCTACCAATTACTAGTTATGTGAACAGGAGTAAGTCACAACCTCTCTGTAACTTTTCATCCATAATGGCATGACCATGGGCCATGTTTAGAAATATAAGAGTAGGGCACCTGGGTGGCTCAGTGGGTTAAGCTGCTGCCTTCGGCTCAGGTCATGATCTCAGAGTCCTGGGATCGAGTCCCACATCCAGCTCTCTGCTCAGCGGGAAGCCTGCTTCCCCGCCCCCCTCTCTCTGCCTGTCTCTCTGCCTACTTGTGATCTCTCTATCTGTCAAATAAATAAATTTAAAAAATCTTAAAAAAAAAAAAAAAGAATATAAGAGTAAAAAAGCGCTTTGCATGGGGCACCTAGGTGGCTCAGTGGGTTAAAAAAGCGCTTTGCAGCATAAAAAACTATATAAATGTTAGCTTTGAGTTATATATGGAATATACCATAATTTATATTTAAGATACTAAGATATTAAGTTTTATATTTAAGGTTATATTTAAGATTTCAGTTGTTAGTACCTGCATATTCTGATTACTTAGAATGTACTAAGTTTAAATATATTTAAGATATTGCCTTTAACTTATTAAAGCCTGATAATCTGATGGAGCTATAATTAGGTATAAATATCAAGTCAGTAGTAGAGTGTCATCAGAGCTCTTGCTTTGGTAATCCTATAAATACATCACCAGTGGAGGGGGCTGGATTGGGTCTTCAAGAGTGGGAAGTAATGGGAGAACATTTTAGAAGAAGAAAAACGACCTGAGTATCACAGGGATTTATTTGGGGGGGAAGTGAAGAGAACAGTCTGCAACACTGTAACAATAACAGCAGCTAACATTTAGTGAGTGTTGACTGCGTGTGTCAAGTACCTTACATATATTATTGGATTCATTTCTGACAACCATTAAGAGGCAATATTACCTTGATTTTATGACTATGAAACCAAGGATCAGGGAAGTTAAGTAACATACCAAGATCATATAGCTAACATGTAGTAGAGCTGAGATTTTAATCTAGGTTCCTCCCACTCCCAAGCACAAACTCTTTTTTTTTTTTTTAAGATTTTATTTATTTATTTGACAGAGAGAGAGCGGGTGAGCACAGGCAGACAGAGAGGCAGGCAGAGGCAGAGGGAGAAGCAGGCTCCCTACAGAGCAAGGAGCCCGATATGGGACTCGATCCCAGGACGCTGGGATCATGACCTGAGCTGAAGGCAGCCGCTTAACCAACTGAGCCACCCAGGCGTCCCTCCCAAGCACAAACTCTTAACCAAAAGAATATTTGAGCGCACTAACATGAGGCAAAGAATTAAGAGACTTCCAGTGAGGATACAGTTAAAACCTCAGAGCTGCCTAGAATTCTCTGAAGAAATGAAGTATAGGTTAAGGAAAAAAGAAGAGCTGAATGTCCTTGTTTAGTATAGGAAAGTAGGAAGAAGGACCTTCAAACAAGAAGAGTAGAAAAATCAGATAAAGATAAAGAGCACCAAGACAGAGTACACTGTGGAAGTCAGAGTAAGATACAATTTCAGGAAGGATCAATCACACAATCAAATATGCCAAAAACTAAAAACAGAAAAAAGTTGGGGCACTTGGCTGGCTCAGTTGGTAGAGCATGACTCTTGATCCTGGGGTTATGAGTTCAAGCCCCAGTTTGAGTACATTACTTAAAAAAATAAAATCTTAAAAAAACAAAAACAAAACACAAAATGAAACAAACAGAAAAAAGTTGATAAAAGATACTTGAATTTGGTACTTTTATCATTAGACTGAGAATAGAAAATTAAGACACTGTAAAGGAAAACAAAAAAATTTAATATAAAAGGACTAAAATAATGCCTAGGCTCAAAAGAAAAGCAAAAAGAGCTCATAAATTAGTTTGCAGAAAAGTATAAGTATGAAATAATTTTTATTAACAGATACAGGGGTGGGAAAGTCAAAAGGGAAAAAACAAAAATACATTAATGGACTACAGTAACAGTTTTTAACTCTAGGAATTTTAATGATCTTTCGTAAAAACAGATTTTAAACTAAAAAAGCAAGCTATTATTAACTCCTCTGATTGCTATACAGAATCCATAAATTCACAAGCAGTCCTAACCTGGCTTGCTGCTTGCTTTCGTACCCTTTAAGGTAGCTGGTGGTGTTGGGAGGATCTTTGCAGGTGTATATGTATTTAAAGTTATTTTTCTTCTCATTACTGGACTGGAACGTGAAGCTGTAGAGGCTGAAAGGAAAAAAAAAAACACAACAGATATGGCAGTTCAGTAATTTCCTGCCAACTTCTTACATTTTACAAGTTTCTAATGACATATTTAGTGGACTAATGAATATACATTACAGAAGAAAATAAACAATGTAAGGTTTAGAGAGTAAATTCAGCAAAATCATCTTTCCTATAAAAAGTTCTCTCATGCTCTTAGCCAAATAGATGTTCTGTTTCTACTGTAAATAATAAGCATTTAACAGTATTTACTAAAGTATGCCAAGGGGCGCCTGGGTGGCTCAGTTGGTTGGGCAGCTGCCTTCGGCTCGGGTCATGGTCCCGGAGAACTGAGATTAAGTCCCGCATCGGGCTCCCAGCTCCATGGGGAGTCTGCTCCTCCCTCTGACCTACTCCACTCTCATGCTCTGTCTCTCTCTCAAATAAAATCTTTAAATGTATGCCAACAAGAATAGAGCAAAAGACATAATTTTATCCTGCCCTGATAGAAACTCAGATTCTTAAGGGATGGCAGAGAGCTTATGACAGTTTTATTGCCTGATTTAAAAAAAAAAAAAAAAAGACAGGGTGCCAAATTGTTTTTCCCTTAAAAATATGAGGTAGAGACTCGGGGATAGTTAATTCATGAACACTATGGTCTATTAAACTATTATGGTTAAGAATAAATTAATATGATTAGAAGTAATAAATCAGAATGTCTTCCTCTATTACCTAGTTGAGATTTATCTTAATGCAAGGGAATTTTAAAGATTTTTTTTTCTTTCTAATCAAGGTGGGGCAATTAAGAGGTATAAAAAGAAAAAGTAGGGATAATTCTTAAGTATAAACTTCTCTGGGGAAGGACAGGCCAGACCCGGATAGCTACTGGCATGAGCTTCTGAGTTCCCAACCAAAAGGAGGTGGAGAGTTAACAAAATACAGATTTGCCTGTTTTTACGATTTTGGGGGGGAGGACCTGATACCAATAAACGGCATGTCTCTGAAAATTTTGTTGGCCAATTACACCAACTGTGCTTTAGATGGCTGGATCTATCTACACTGAATGAATATAAATCCCAATGGTGGAAGCTCCAACTAGTCATTAATAACATAATACACAAATGATGAAAAAAAATTCTTAAAGTACCATGTAAAGCACTATATTGCTACCAAGTTCTTTCCCGCTTGCATATTTTATTCTGTTAACTTCCTTCTCTAACTTATCCAATTAGCATTTTCACACCTTCTCCCCATCAGATATTGTTAGTGTCCCATTTTAAGCTATCTACTAGTTAGCACAAAATTAAATTTGTCCTAAGTGAGGAAAAAGACTTTCTGAGTGACAGAGAATTAATAATGTCAGCTTCTTTGTTATAAACAGCACAAAATCTATATAGTCTACATCAAGATACAAATTCCTTGACAATTCAGGGAATTAAGTTATAAGTAATGTAAATATACTGTGATTACTATTAATTCTGCAGTTACAGTATAAAATGTAGGATTCAGATAACTTTTATTTTAATTGGCATCTATTTTCTTTACTATTCAAAAAGAATGAAAAAACCATACACTTTACAAGACCTGGGTTTTAGTCTTGCTTGACCACTAACTACTTGATTTCCTCAATGGTATTCTAAGTTTTTTTCTTTAAACAGTAAATTTTTTCCAAATGAAATCTTTTTTTTTTTTTTTGGTTTTATTTATTTTATTTCAGAGATAAAGAGAGTGAAAGAGAGCATGAGAGAGGAGAAGGTCAGAGGGAGAAGCAGACTCCCCGTGGAGCTGGGAGCCCGATGCAGGACTCGATCCCAGGACTCCGGGATCATGACCTGAGCTGAAGGCAGAGGCTTTAACCTACTGAGCCATCCAGGTGCCCCTCCAAATGAAATCTTAAAACAAAATGGATGCAAAGAGATACTCTGGTTGAAGCAGCCATGCAAGACATAAGGCCTAACTCACTCAGCATCGTCCTTCTCATGGAACTTCCAAAAGCTCTTGGGAATACAGACTGAAGACCAAAGAACCAGATGGACTCTAAGGTTTATCCAAATCTATGAACTGCATTAATGTATTTATGTTCTCCTCTAGTTCCCTTAGTAAGCAATGGCAGGAAATTTTAAGAGAGCTACAGGGCTTGGGGTACAACTTGTATCCATGATACAGAGAAGAGCTAATCTGAACTGGAAAAGGAATTTAATATCCTTCTTTTCATTAATATACCTCAATAATATACTCTGATGAACTGAATTCACTAACCCCAGAAATAAAGCCAAAATAATATAACAGCATCACAGAAATGAAGGCACCTTCAAAGATGATCCTCTTGTAAATATTCCACAATTCTCTTTCCAAAAAAAAACTAGAAGTCATTTTTGCTATTTTCCTTAAGTTATTCACTGAAAATCTTCTAAAGTCTAAATAGCATTGATATCTATTCTAAGTTCTAATTTAATCATCA
Source organism: Taxidea taxus jeffersonii (assembly GCA_003697995.1). NCBI lineage: Eukaryota > Metazoa > Chordata > Mammalia > Carnivora > Mustelidae > Taxidea > Taxidea taxus. Next base: position 29,718 of record RCUC01136313.1, read on the forward strand.
AAATCTTTCTTTCATCTCTGTTTTAAGATCATAAATCCTTAGTCCAGGGAAGAAGTGAAACACCAAGTATAAAGAGGGTAACGGGCAAATGAGAATTCATTCAGGTTCTCCACTGCCATCTGAGGAAAAGCACTGTCCATTCTATTAGCTAACAGAGAAGAAAGGCATCTGAACATGCTTCGTTTTCCTAACTTTGACTTCACAGAGCTTAGAGAAGTTATTTCATTTGCAGTATTATTAGTTCCAAGAATCAGAAAAATTCATATGAAAATTCTGAAATTAAAACCTACTTCCTAAAACCATTCCTAAAAGTGTTTTAGAATGCCCTGATATCTCTCCATTACCATTAATGATTCAATGTTGACCCTTACTACCAGAAGTGGAAGAAAAGGGAAGGCCACTATACTGCAGAAATGCAGGGGGCACCATTCAGACAGAATACAATGTGAACAGAACTCTCTAGAATAATACAGTGTGGTAGCCAGAGAAGCCAGCAACATGTGAACGTGGCTTTCATTCCAAGCCCTCCCACTTCATTCTTCAGAGAAACAGATTTACAGTATGCAACTTATGAAAAGGAGAAAGGTATACATTGAAAGTCTGTGACTTTCCGAAGATATGATTAGCCCCAGTAAGATTCTTAACAGAGCAGAGCATGCTCTCCCCAAACTGGTTGTTTCCTAAACTAGAAATTCCAACGTGCTGACGGATCCTGTAGAGCTGAGAATGACAGCAGTCAACTGACTTCTCACACCCAAAAAGGTAGCTCTACAGGTTTCCCAAAATGATGTCCCTTACAACAGTGCTATAGAATGTGTCACCAAAAATGTGTTTTCTCAAAAAATAAGTTTCGGAAAATCTAGGTATACAGCTTTCCTCATAGAAGAACCTTAGCTATTTCTACACTAATGTAACCTATGTCTCTAAAGGAAAGTGGGATATAATAAACAGTTTCCAAAACTTCCTGAGCCATGAATCCCTTTTCTTCATACAATGAATGAACCTTTTCAGAATATTTTCTGAAGAATATAACTTGAAAACCCTTCTGTCCTAATCTGCTCTCTTTAGTCAAGGGTGCCTTCTCGGTCAGTATGACTACTTATCAAAGGTGTTGTGGGGATGGGCATGTGTGCCTGTGTAGGTTAATGACAAAGGATATTTTATAGTTTTTTAAAAAGCTTATTATAAAATGACACACGGTAATAATGTGGAAAAAAAAAAAGACCATGACTCTATACTGTTGACTTCTATTGCTGGGTCTTAGATCTTTTCTTTTTCCTTTCTGGAAGGAGAAAGATTTTTGGGAACAGTCAAGAAAAGCAGCACATTGCATAGTAATTACACCAAAGAATTCTAAATAATCTTCCTGTATACCCCCTTCTCTCCTAAAATTCTATTCACTACTGCTACTTGAGTTTGTTGTTATATTTCTTTTTATATTCAGATAATATCTACTGCCACAAAATGATATAATAATAATAATAATAATAATAATAATTTTCCTACAAATTTCAGGGGTCTTCCGTGGAACTTCACTTGACGGAGAAGCAATGGAAGCAAGAAATTCATCCACCTGCTTTAAAGACAGGGCATTGTGAAGAGTCTCTAGAGGACAAATAGATGGCACCATGGAATACAATTCAAAGCCTGAAAAAAAGAAAGAAAAAAATTTGGGTATTTAAAAAATCATTACATAAGAAGGAAGACAACCACTGCTTAGAACTATGCAGGTTAGGTCGTTTCAATCTATCACATGCAAACACATGAGATCTCTGAAGTCATGACGCCAGATGCTATGCAATATGGGATTGGAACAAGATGTGACAAAGATTTCATTTTAAATGTAATCACATAGTACAGCATGCACACAATTTCATTCTATATTTTGGTAAAATCTAAGAATGATACTTAAAGAAAAAACCTGGGCGGGGGGGGGGCAGAGAAGCAGAAAACATTATATTGTTTCAGTTTTTACTTTAAAATTTCAGGTCTACTTGAAAGGTGAATAAGTTGATGCCCTGATATGTCCCTGATGCCAGAATGCTAAAATTAACCTCTTATTGAAGAATAATTATGTTGTAATTACTTGTGAAGAGTGGTTTAAATTAGCTTTTCTAGTCATACCAAGGCCAACGACTCTCTAGTGTGACCTGTAAAGAGCATTCATTCATTTATGCTGAAAATGAAATTTCAAAACATTTACCCACCTTTTTGAATTAACTCAATAATGCTATTGTTGAAATTGCTGAGTAAAGTCAAGCCAAGTAAAAAGCAATACAATATACAGACATGTTTGCATTCAACAATGGCACAGAAATACAAAAATTTCATGAAACAAATCATGCACATATATATTAATACCATCAGTGAAACAAAAATGCTTAAATACACAGTTTTTTAAAAAATAAATAGGACATAGGTTATTTGCTTTTTATATAAATAGCCTGTTCACTTAAACTTTATTCAACTGAATGGCTTTTAAAATTGCTTTCATATACAACTGAAATAACAGGTCCTTCTGCAGCTATTCTTTGCAAAATTTGAACTAATTTTCCTCCAAAGGAAATACTTTTAATACTTAAATTGAGATTTTATATAAAGGCTAATATGATTAAATAAAAATTAAAAATTAAACTCAAATAGACTCTCTGCTAAACTCTCTGCTTCAATAGGCATGTGCTCATTTTACTTGGTTGATTGTTTACTTAGTTTGGGGAGGAAAATGTGACCTGAGAACTGCCTAAGTCTTGGCTGAAGTAGGGAAAGTATGGTTGAAAGAGAATCGAGTCTTCCTATGAAAATAACAAAAAGGTTTATAAAACCGGTTTGTTTGATTTTTCATGTGCAAACCAAAGCATGACGTAACATTACATATACTCAAAAACAAAACAAAACAGAAACTATACCCGTAACAGCAGTTAAAGCACCTAAATTAAGCGCTAAAAAAATTAGGCTTGCACAAGTATTACGTTTTTTTAAAGTACAGGATTCATGCAAATACACGCAAACCCTTTCTTGGCATTACACAAAACTTAACGATGTGATTTTTTTTTTCTCCTTTCCTCAGAATGTTTTGTAAGTGTTTTGTAACAACTATTTCCTTGCATTTGCCTGTTAGATTTCCTAACAGGCAAATAACAATACAGTCAACTTCCTCTGGTGACATATTTCCCCACTTATCTTTAGTAAACTTTGCATTTAATGCACAATGAAAGGGTTAGCGCAGCAATTTAAAAAGCCACCCTGCTGTCATGTTTAGAAGCTATGAAAACATACCACTGGAGCCTAGACATTCCACAGAGGAAACGGACCAGCACCTATAGAGGTGTAGGTGTTCTGCACAGAGGCCCAGAAAATAAGGTAAAGCACTGTCAGAAGATACTTGTTTCACCATGTTCCTTGAACTAAAGATGAAGGGAGGGGTAAGTCCATGATATGTATTAAGATGGAAATAACATAAAAGTTAGGGGAAATAAAAAGTGAAAGAGTCAAATGACAATTCATAGGACAGATAAGACAACACAGTATAAAAAAGAAAAAAAAATCCTGAAAACCCGAAAGAAACATTTCCAGAGTTGAAAGGAATGCATTTTACATGCATTAAGTCACACATGTGGAAAACCCGCATGTGTGGGACTTAAAGTTACTCAAGTTTCTGTTAAATTTCACAAACTTTTTTTTAAAGCTTCAGTAAACACAGATTCCTCCTATTAAAAAAAAAAAAAACTTGCAATTCTGGCTATAAATACATAAGCAGTCCGCACAAAAACTACAGTCTGTCTTAAACCTGCAATGTCTCTTCTTAGGATTTTGTGGCTTCTGTTTTCCTTGTCACTTTGGTTTTTCTTCTAAGAGGTTCTTATGCATTTGGGTTCTTTAGAAGCTGCAGCTGTATCAAATAAGGATCTTTTTCTTCAGAAAGTAGCATTTAAAGAGCTACAAAGGAGGGAAAGCACATTAGGCTTTAAGGCTAAGTTTTCTCTTGTTTGAGGATGAGATCTTCTTACTCCACCTCCAGGAAGTATTTAAGTGCACTGGTACTTAAGTGTGCTGTTAAAGGATCCAGACAGGGGAGAGTGACTATAAGCTGTGTTTAACCCTTTCGTTTCATAGAAGTTTTTGAAAGACTTGTCTGAGTTTTTGAAAGATTTGCAGTTAAAAAGAAAAAAAAAAACCAGGGGACAAAAGCACCTTCACTCCGAATAAAAGCAAAAATCTGTATGTTTTCCTTTAAATTCTTTGATCCTCAATTATTTAAAATGATCAGTAAACAATCCCTTTTGTCCCAGAAGTACAAGTCTGTGTAAGAAAGCAGTAACAGTGCAAGGATTCAGTTTATCAGCAATGGGCACGAAACACTTTATTGTTAGCCTCAGAAATGGAATTTAATTGAATTAGCTTTCTAGATTTTCAGCTTAGTCTTCTTCCTATCGTAAGTTCTCCAAATTTTAACAAAAAACAGTGGTACCAAAAAAAAAACAAAACCAAAAACAAAAAAACAAACCTGGTTGCTTGACGATAGCAAACCATATTGCCACATGAGAACAAAGTGAAGGCTAGATGAAGTTTTCAGAGTGCTCCAGACCAAAGTGAGTTTTGCTTTAGGCAAAGAGCCACAGATAAATGATGTTACACAGTGAAATCTGCATCTCCTAGTTCCCAAGAACTTTTCAAAGACACATCTCATTTGGCTATTTGACAAGTGTGTCTCTGTATTTCTCTTAAGTAACTAAATAAAACAACCACATGATCAGAAAACAAATTAGGGAAAAAAATTAAAATAATTAAGAATTAAAAAGAAAACAAAGAATACTAATTGTATTTTAAAAATTTGTGTAGACTGATCACTTGAGCAATTAGAAGGGATTTTTAGGTGCTTATTTAGTATTAAAACTCATCATCATTGTGGTCATTTAAAAGTTTGATGAGTGATGTTAAGTGATTATGTAAATTACAGCTGAAAAGGGGAGCTAGACAGTATCAATGCTTCAGGTGAGTAAGTTGGAATTATATGCCAACTGAAATTAAGAATGGAGAAATGAATGATACTGTATACCCCACAGTTTGAAATAAAAGAAAAATAAAAAAGGATGAAGCAGGGGAGTATCTTTTAAAATAAAAGCAAAACGTACCATTGGTTGGGTGTCGAGCAAATGAGATAGAAAACCTTTTAACAGCAGAACCGCGTGTGGCGTCTGAGAAAGAGAAAAACAGGTACCTGAAATTCGTAACAGCTACCAAAAGAAGAACACTTAAAAAAAGAGGGAAAAAAACAAATACATAAGGAGGTTAGAATTAGGTGACATGCAGAAGGGAATGAGAGGGTACTGGTTAAAAGTAAAATGGCTTGATGATAGAGGCAAAGTGTTCAATGAAATATACAAAAGAAAGAAAAGCGGGATGAGCCAGCAATTCTGGTAAATCCATGTTTTACTGACTTAAGTAAATTTGTGGATATATGAGAAAACGTTTTAAATAAAGCTAATCCTGAAAGGGCTTATAAACATTCCTATTAACAGGCACAAGCTCCCACGAGCCTCAAAAGACAATCTGAATATTAACATTTAAGGTATTTTAACAAGAATGAGAGGCTCTCCAACTAGGGATTCTAAAATATTCTCATCCTACGTTTATTTTATAAAAGTATTGCCAAAATATTTTCTTCTACTTATAAACATTCTGTTTATTTTATTTAGATCACTGTCAGTAAGTAAAATGAGGGATAACAATGAACAAAAGTTTAAAAGATCAAAGAAAGACTTATTCTTTATAATATGGCTTACTGCTTATAAGACCAATACATATGATGCAGTTCTAAATTTCACATTTCAACAAACTAGTCATTGAATAAGTACTGGGTGTCTAACTACAATTAACTCTTTGATGAAACACGGATCCAAGCTATGGACAAGAAAGCAGTGATTGTCATTTAGGCACCTAGGTGTCATCAAAGGGTGCTAGGATTCCAGGTGAATCAGTCAGTGGACTTAGGCTTGTCTTTGAGAAGTACTGTACGTTTATGGGTGTGTGCGTGTGTGTGCATATGAATCTGTGTGTGCATATGTGCACATACCATCTATGCAGCCAGAAGAAGTCAGCTTTTTACGATGAGTACGAGCATAATCCTGTAGGTTAGGTGCGCTTGAAGAACCCCCGAGCACCGAGGTGCTAAACAGGCCCGCACAGTGAGACCCTGATGGGAGTTAGAGAAAATATATACACAACGGGTGTTCTTCCATTCACAATGGGAATTCATGCAGCATGCAATAACATGGCTCTTACCACACTTATCTGGCAGTGCCTTGAACAGACTCACAATTCACTTGTAATGTCAACTTTAATATAATCACCACCACCATTTATCATATGTACAAATGAAGGTATTTAACACTGGATAAAATGTTGCCTTTGAGGAAAATAATATACCTATACCATAACTAGACATATACATATTAAAAGTATTAAAAATACTACCACGGGAATTAATTTAGGTTGATAAGGGATTCTGTCAGTTTGCATGAGCAGTTCATATAAAAAACCTCTCCTAGCACAAATCTAGTCATAATAGATCAGTATTTTTTAATGTATGTCTATAAATGAAGAATCTTTTCTGATACCCCTGAGTTAAGAATCATCAGTGTATGTTAGAAAATAAAGCAAATTACTAATCTGTGAGAAGACCATGTGAGATCAATTCCTAGTAGGTCATCCATGCGTAAATTACCTTAAATTTCTAATACTTAAATGACTTCAGATCTTAATTAATAAGACCCCATGAAACACATTATTAGCAAATAAAACATAGCCAGTATAAACTGATGTTTAATCTGTAGCAAAAGTCTTTATACCCAAGGAAAATTTTTACCACTTGGTAAAGTTTAAATAAATTTCTGTCAAATATATTATGATACATAAAGGAAGATAATGTGGGAATATTAGAAGCTATTAACATTAGCTGTGTGTAATTAACTAAAGAAGATCCTCAAGTAAATAGTCATCAACAGTTCATATACTTAGTATGTAGATCAAAGTACATAAAAAGTTGAACCTTATTCATGCTTTATTAAACCTATTTAGACAACTATTTATAGAGAAAATACTAAGCCATTACCTCATATCGTTTATCAACAATGAGCTTAAAACTAGTAAATTTAGAAAGGTCTTTTTCAGGGACGCCTGGGTGGCTCAGAGGGTTAAGCCTCTGCCTTGGGCTGGGGTCATGATCTCGGGGTCCTGGGATCGAGTCCCGCATCGGGTTCTCTGCTCAGCAGGGAGCCTGCTTCCCCCTCTCTTTCTCTGCCTGCCTCTCTGCCTACTTGTGATCTCTGTCTGTCAAATAAATAAATAAAATCTTAAAAAAAAAAAAAAAGAAAGGTCTTTTTCAACGTTGCTTTGCACACTATTTGCAAAAAACCGGTTACGTTCCATAGGTCAATAATGAATAACAACTGCCCTTATGCTTTAGTTTTGCTTTGGTTTTCCTTAGAAGATAATGAAAAGGAAAATCAATACATCGAGAAAGGGTTTAAAACACTCCCATCACTTAAAAATTTTTTTTAATCAGAAAAGAAGTTTCTTTTTTTTTTCTTTTTAGTAGAAGGTTCTTTTTCGTTTGCAATAGCATATGTACAATTTTATCAACTGGGAAAAATGAAGTTTCCTTCCTAAATTAAAACATTTTGGGATTTTAATTTATAGAATACAAGATTTAAAACTAGCATTGGCAACTGGACTAAGTAGTTCACACTGCACACAGTCAAAACAGTTATAAATCAAATTAAATGCTATTCCTTATTCATTTTATTGAAATTTTACTGTATACTTTGAGTCATACAATTTTTTTAATTAGTATATGTTAAATAAAAACTAAAGCATAGCATTTGGTCATGCTTTCATCACTGAAGTTTTATATATGTGCAAAAGAGTGAGTTGAAGAAGGTTTGGAATATAATTTTCTTTAGACCACATACCTACAGTAGGGTTCTGCTTCTGTTCCACAAGAGTTCTTGGTGTTCGCAGGTAATTAGCATTTTCAGATACAACCTGTACAATGAAAGCAAAATAAGTGAGGTAAAACAGTAAAATCAATTAAAAAGTCCATACTTCATTTGAAGCCTGTTCCAGACAGACAAAGGTTAATAAGCTGTATGATAAATATTAGTAGAAATACATAAAACATGAAAGATCATGCAAGATCCCCTTCTGAAGGGAGTCCATTTCATATGAAGTCCTTGCAATGAAGTGGTGCGAAGCAGGCATTCAGAATGAAATATCATGTATGAAACAAGACAGATGAAAAGAAACAATTAATAGACTGATATAATTTCACTCCTAAAAGAAGCCAAATGCCCACTCTTACACAGCTCCTGTATTTGAAGGGGGGAAAAACAATCACAAACAAAAGAAAAGACAGACAGAGACTGTTGAGGTCACCATACAATTACTGATCCATGCACGGGCTTTATCAGAGTAACCTTTAAATATTCACAGCCTTAATGGATACCATAATCCCTTTTCCTATAATCAAATGCATTATATTTCCAAAAGGAAGTTGCTGAAACTCTCGGGAGTCATGTGTAACAGCAGACCTTCCATTCTTAAAGCAAAAAAAGAAAAGCAAAAAAATTCTAGGATTTTAAATTTCCAAATGTCATCACAGAAAGTCCTTCTGAAGTCCTTTTATTTCGGCCCATATTACTAATGGGTACCTATATATTGCATCTTCATATAAAGAGAACATTAAAATATTATACAACTCAAAAAACCCCACACTGTATGTATCCTTTAGATACTTCCAGATAATGGAATAGTGAGGGAGAAAACAATTAATATTAGGTGTACCCTGCTAATTAACACAGGACCACGTAAATTTTGATAGTTTAAAAAATGTTCATACTCTCAGCAAATTCCAAATGGAACCTAATTTTTCAATTATGGGGGGAAAGGTCATTAAATTTTCTTACCATCAAATTACATAATTTTGTTTCTGAATGTTTTGAAGGACAACTATGCCAAAAATTATTTCTTTCCCTTTTAAAATTTTTTATTAACACACTAAAGTTCCAGGAATATAAAATTTATTGATTAATTTTTAAATCCTGGATATTTAAAACCCTCCCAGTAAAAATCCTAAACACATGCAATGTAAGAGATTTCTTTCTCTCAAATATTGTCAGGTATCACAAGCTTATTTTTAAGTGAATGGAAAATTAAAATACAGAAGGATTTACTCTGATGTTAAATATAAGGGATTAGATGTCCTCAAAGACAGCTGTTTGTTGCTCTGAATGCGGGTAGGAAAATGTTTAATGAAGTAAAGTTTAAAAACCTGTTGCCATGAGCCAAAAATACTGGATGTGAAAGCCAATGATTTGGGGGAGACAGGGGAAGAAGTGATTTGTTCCCCTGATCTGCGTCTTCGACGCCCAGTACCCACACCACTGGTATAATGCAGCCAGGTACCAGTACCCTCTGGGCTAGACACACTCAGGGGGCTCTCTTCCTGGAAGTGAGAAAGGGGGCAAAGAAAAAAAAAAAAAAAAAAAAAAGCAGAGCATGCAAAGTTAGATACAACAGAGCCAAATGATCAGAAAGAAAAAAAAATACAGTTTGTTTGTATTTATCAATTTTTTTTTAAAAAAACTATTAAACAGTAATTTGGGAGCCAAATATTTCAAATATTTGAGAAATTCATGGGAAAGAGTTAGAAATCTAATTGTATGTGATAACAATTATAGGAATTACCTTATCTTCATATACAAAATATTTATACTGCTTAATAGTTGTCACGTCTCTCTTAAAACTGGAAAGATTTAACAATTTTCTGTCTTAGCAACTTTTAAAATATAAAAGTATTCTGCTTAATTTTAAATATTCGACATTTGGTGCTATACTGGGTAACCTTCCAACCCAAAGCACTAAAGAACTGTGCAAAGGGTTACAGAAGTTTCAATGTATATAATGTAGAAAAGAAAACCTATCTGCCAGACACTTTAAAAAAGAGGTAAAATGGATTCAAATTGCACTTGTTTCCACTTTCAAGCTATTTTGTTTACCCCCTCCAAAGATTATTTATAGAGTTCAGTAAGCAAAACATGCAGCAAACATCATCATTTACATGTTTGCATGTTCAGGTTTCAGACAGTGAGGACAGAGTAAAATCTACTTGCACAAAATGAAGAGAATAGTCTTTTTCTCTGTGTGTCTTTTGGAAGTACAAACTTCTGATATCCATGGAGATGGTGGACGCTGGAAAAAGTCTTCAAGGTTTTACTTGAATAATTTACCTTATGGAAGTAAAAGTTTAGCATGGCATAGAAATAATCTCTTGAAAGCAATTATTTAAGTATTTATGAGAAAAAAGGTTTCTAAATGTGTTCTGCGTCTTAAGAATTAACCAAGGGCAGTGATTCTGTTGAAGATTTTACTAATACAAATCTGTTGCAAAATGAAGACTCACAACACATTTGGCTTTATCAGTATTACAAGCTTTCTAGAGTACAGAAGAAGGTTTAATGGTAAAATTTTGAACAATCTGATTAATGTGCAGATTGCTTTGTTCAACAACATCAAAATCACTGCCCTCACACAGATGTTTAAGTTATATTAATATGTCATTTCCCAATTTTCTGAAATTAAAGATACCTGAACATAGTCCCAGGTTTCTTATTTTTAAATTAAGCTATACTAGAACACAGTCCCAAATTCTACAGCTCTTAGTCATTGTCTTTAATAATTAACTTAAAATATCACAATCCCTATAGAAACCCTAAGTAGTATACAACTTCCATTATAAAATTACCACAATCTAATTATTGATGGATGTTTTTCCTATACATAATTGTCAAATTGGGCCACATATTTATTTGAAATTTGAGAATTATAAAGTACTTCTGTTTGTGTAATTTGGGGCAACAGAAATGAGCATAATTCTGTTTTGTTGTTATTTATGTTCTTACTCACCAACTGCTAGTTAAATGTTATATTTATTTCTCATGACTTAGCATATGTCACTATCAACAAAGATATTTTTCTAACTTAAAAGTTGATCGTGGTTTCTATCTTAAAATCTTGCTCTGTACTTTCACTTGAGCATTTAGAAAAAATTTATAAGCACTACTCTCCATCAGTGCTGGGAGAATCAGCCTACAGGGAATATAGATAAACCAAAATAAAGGTTTTTAAATTATAAAAAATGCATACTGCTGTTAAAGATTTACTTAACAAAAAAAAAAAAAAAAAGATTTACTTAACAAGCTACATTCCAACTGTTCAGCTTTCCTGTTAAATCTTATTTTAGTAGTTATTTAAATGTCATTCTATTAGAGAACATAAGAATTAGCCTTATTTAATTATAGATCTTAATACAAAAGATAACATTTTCAACTATCTCCTCAAATTTTCAAATTCCTATACTGATTTGTGCAATCAGGCTAACAACTTAGAATTTCATATCTTAATTTACAGTATCATTGGAATCAGTTGTTTTCAAGGCATTTCTGGCAGTTCCTCTCTACTTTCAGGCGAAAATTATTCTGCCTATTAAATCAAACTTTCAATAAAGTTCTTTATTAGAATAACCTAACGTGACAGGAGAAAAAAATAGAAGAGTTTTTAGAAAGGTCTTATTTTACTATGTCTACTCAACTTTGTTAGGAAAACAATACATAAAGCTCCAGATTCTTAAAAGATTCTTTTTTTTAATGACCTATTTTTAAAATATTTATTAGAGAAAGAGGCAAAGTTGACCATTAAAAATCTGTTAGGTTCCCAAGCTCCATAATTAAAGCTGTATTTTCTTTTCTGTTTTATTAAAACATAGTTAGTTTGTTTTATGAAAAACATGCTCTGACACATATACTTACTTCATTTGTAGCAATCTTCCTAGATCTTGGAAGTGGAGACTTCCTGTGTATATGAATTGGCTCTGATACCATAGGTTTGAACAGTATCACAGCACGATCAGTCTCATCTTTTTTAGAAGTATGTGGTTCATCATCATTATCAATTTTAAAAGATCTCCTGCCTTCATTCTGTGAGCAAAGAATACAACATATAAAATTCAGATAAAGCAAGAGTCTCTTACAATAAATTCAACCACCCACTGGTGAAGTTAGTTGAGGCACATATACAAGCTTGCTGATTCAAATCAATCAATATTAACTGAGTTTTTACAACAACCTAATATTAATCTGGGTATCATAAGATAGATGACAGAGTTCCTGACCTTAAGAAATACAGAATGGAAAAATTAAACAATAAGTGACAATACAAAGTGCCACACAAAACCAAGTGTTTAATTATATTTCATCAAATGTCAACATAAATAAGAAATAATAATAAGTAACAGTAATAAAGAACAGAGATCAGTTTTATTATATAGGAATATCATCAGCATGAGTACAAACTAAAACAGCATTTTAATTTATAAATTACAGAATATTTAAATTCTGTTCCAAATAGTCCCAACACATGTGATGATTGGATAAATAATCATATGATGACTTACTAAATATTTACTGGGTGTGTACCATGTGCCAGGATACAGATGAATAAAACAGAGTCCCAGATAAAACATAAACAAGTTAAAAACAACTTATACCAAATATCTATCTATAATAGAAGGGTAACTTGGGGCATAGTCATACACATAGTAAAACATATGTTTTAAAGCAATAACAATGAACATACTGAAACTAAATACAATTACATTCAACAAATCTCACAAACATAACATTAGTCAAAAGAAGTCAAGCAGAAGTACATAAATTCCATCATCAAACTAAGGAGTATAGGAAATAAAGAAGAACTTCTTTAACTGATTAAGGGATATCTAAAATCTTGATAACAATCATCACAGTAAAATAAGTCATTGAAATATTAGTGTGTCCACCATTATTAAATCTACTCAACACCATACTGAACACTTGTCATCATTCATAGATATGATCATATCTATAGAAAATCCAAAGGACTCTATGGATAAATTATTGGAATTAATAACAGCATGTTAGTAAGGCTGTTATAAAATTTTCATACACAATTGAGTTAAAATTCACTATTCACTAAAACAAAAAGAAATTTAAATAAACCATGTATGATAGCATAAAAGTATAAAGTACTAGGAATTAATGTGACAAAGAAGATACAAGCATAAAAACCCTTAATTTTATGAAAAAGATACAAAAATAGCTAACTAAATTCAAGGCTATATCAACTCCTTGGACTAGAGGATCTACTACTATAAATTTATTGCCCTCAAAATTGACCTGCAGAATTTATGTAATCTCAACCAAAATCCAAAAAAGTTCTCTTTGGAACATTACTTTTTACTTTAGTTTGAGAATGAAGAAGAGTTTATTTTTTTGTTTTGGGGTGGGGAGGGGCAAAGAGAGAATCTTAAGCAGGCTCCACAACCAGCCTGGAGCCGGATTTAGGCTCACTCTCACAACCTTAAGCTCATGACCTGAGCTGAAATGAAGAATCAGATGCTTAACTGACTAAGCCACCCATGGGCACTATGAGTGAAGTGTTTAATATCAACACTTCTATTCAACACCATGCTGGTCTAAGCCAGTAGCTCTTCATGAAAGGCATATCCAACTGGCTAATAAACATAGGAAAATTGCTAATCCTTACTGGTCATGAGGATAATGTAAAATTAAACCACGACAAGATATCACTATATATTTTTCAAAATAGCTACATTAAAAACAATGATCATACCAAGTGCTGACAAGGATATGGCAGTATCTTTGGAAAACTATTTGATTGTATTTTCTAAACTTGAACATATACACCCTATGACCTGGCAATTTTACTCCTCGATGTATATCCAAAAGAAACGTGTACATATGTTCACCAAAAGACTTGTACAAAAATGTTCATGGAAGCAACTTCATAGCTTGAACTGGAAACAAATAAATGATCAAAGTAGAAGAGATGAACACATTGCACTGTAGTTATTTATATTTATTGTTGCCATGTTTTCCTACATGACAACAAAAATGAAGAACGGAATGGATAAATTTCATAGACATAATGAAAGAAAGAAGCCAAACCCGCTCATGCTCCCCCAAAAGCATATATTTTGCGATTTACAAAAAGTTCAAAAATAGGCATAATTCAAACATGGTGCTAAAGTTCATAATAGTAGGTATCTTTGAGGAGAAGAAAGAGGGGTGGTTGGATAGGGAGGGGGGACACAACTGGGTCTTTTGGAACGATGATAATATGCTACGTATAACCTGCCTGGCTATTTTGTAATTGTGTTCATTCTGTAATACATCATTAAGCTAAATCATAAGTGTATGATTTCATATTGATGAATTATAATTTAGTGATAAGTTTTAAATTGAATACATATTTAACTTTGTAAGGTTAGTGTAAGGATTAAAGCAACAATAATTTGTACAAAGTGCTTATTAGCACAGTGTTTACCATGCACTAGTTCTCAAGTAATACAACAACCAAAACTATAGTTAAGCATTCTAAATACTGCTCTTAAAAATACAAAAAATCTGGCCGCCTGGATGGCTCAGCGTGTTAAAGCCTCTGCCTTCGGCTCAGGTCATGGTCCCAGGGTCCTGGGATCAAGCCCCGCATCGGGTTCTCTGCTCAGCAGGGAGCCTGCTTCCTCCTCTCTGCCTGCTTCTTTGCCTACTTGTGATCTCTGTCAAATAAATAAATAAAATCTTTTTAAAAAATACAAAAAGTCTAAATAAAATATAAAATTCTAGTATGCTTAGAAATGCTATCTGCTCAAATCATACATAAAGAAATTTATACCATCTTGCTACGTGGTAGTTGAGGTAAGAATTGAAGTACATTAACAGGAAATTCTTATAGAAATCTTATGGAAATCTAGAACTATAGTAACCAAACACAGAGTTTCATCTTTATTACCTCTCTTGAAGCTGGTCTATATCCATAGCCAGATGGTAAATTTTTGTCTTCTTCACATCCTTTAGCTCCTGGACTAAAATGTAATTCAACATGAAAGCGTTCCTCTGAGGAAAGATCCTAAAAAATATTATAGAACATTTCCAAAATGAAAAACTATAGGCTACTTATTTACCTCTGATAATAACATAAAAATCAAGAACTCTTGTTACCTTGTTAGGATCCTCATAAAGCATGATCACAATCTGAGTCATGTAATTGAGTTCATTGACAACATTTAAGTAATCCATAGCTCGTTTCCACTGTTCATCCTTTGATTCCTGAACAAAAGGTATATGGCAAGCATTTTTCTCATACCACTTTACTTGAAAGTCACTTTATTTTCATTATGGTAGTTTGTCTAATCCTGAGTAATACCACACAAATAAGATAAATACATATATGCTCAACCTTTCAAAATAACTCAACTATACTTAAGTCTTGATAAATTACTTATGTTTAGCTATTATTTTAAGAGTCTCTTATCAGCAGTAATAGAAAGTCTAATGGTAACTTTTTAAATAGCTTCTAGAAAGTAAAAATAAAAATCTCTGAAATACAAAAGCACAATTGTATTTTGAGGCTTAAGTCCCAAAGTGTGGAATCACGCTTCATAAACAGAATACTCTCCTATAAGAGTAGAGCTATTTTTCCCAGTATTATGTAGTCAATGTATGTAATATATGCTTATCAGTAAACATGCCTCATTATACTGCAGTGGTATTTAAAATAATCAACAGGAGGTGGTATATTTATAAGTTCGATTAATCTTATAATCTCCTTCATCACTCCTCCATCTTCATTTAGATAATCATTGGTCTGTAAACATATAATCATATAGCATCAGAACTGAAAGGAATCCTAGAGAAAATGTACTACAAGCATTCAAAGTAGAAAATTCTATCTGAAAAGGCAAAACTACTCAAAGTACAAAGTCTACAGTCAATGGGCAACAGTGTCTACATCACAGATAACTTTCCTTCATTTCATGTCATAAACTTTAGAAATAAATGCATACAACAATTTTTTACATACAGTAGGAGTACACAATATTTTGGACTTTAGAAGATTTGTTGTTTTAAAAAATGAAATTTGACACACAAAAGCCTAAACTTATAAGACCACATGTTGATTGCTTATTAAAAAAAAAAAAAAAAAAAAACCCAAACCAGCACATATTCCTTTTCAAATTTAGACATTACACATCTCTGAGGAAGAATTCCCCTTTTGAAGTTTCTAGAAAAGTAAAGTTAAATATACATCGCATAATTTGTATTCTTCCATGTATGCTTAGGATCTTTTTAATAAATGGCTATCCACACCTCTAAATGCTCTAATGCAAAGTCATTAAGGAAGCTACTCCCAACCTAAGCAATATTCCAGAGGAAAAAACTGAATCTGTGTTTGTTTGCACGTGTCTGCTTATGTATTTGCGGTAGGAATATATGCAAAGATGTATCTGTGTTTTTTTTTTCAAAACTGGTAAGGGAGAATATTAGCATAGCATTTGAGTTTCACTAAATGTGAATTACTATAAATAATGGATTTAAATTAAATACTAAAATTTTTCAGTAGGTAAAAGTATATATTAGAGTTTGTGATCCTATATTATTAATGAAAATACCATCTAATAATATCTAATTCAGTGTTGCAGTTACAGATTCTGCTAGATCTAGTCTAATGAACATATCAAATTAAATATTTAGTAGCATCTTCCTGAATACAATTAACATGCAAGAATCTATAAAATATATTTTTTTATTTTTTATTATTTTTTTTAAAGATTTTATTTATTTATTTGACAGACAGAGATCACAAGTAGGCAGAGAAGCAGGCAGAGAGGAAGAAGCAGGCTCCACACTGAGCAGAGATCCCGATGCGGGGCTCGATCGCAGGACCCTGCGCCAAAGGCAGAGGCTTTAACCCACTGAGCCACTCAGGTGCCCTTAAAATATCTTTTTTAAATTAAGTCTTTTTAAATACATTCCCTGAAATCTTACTTACAATCATGTTTCCTTAACAAACACCTTTTGAAAAAATCCATTACGGAGAGCTAGATTTTACCCAGTTCACACTGAAAAAAATCAAAAATTTCAAGTCGGGAGAGACTGAACAAGGTTTTAAGATACCAGTCAGAGGGTCTTATAAAGATAACATGAACTGCAATAATGAATTACAGTTCAAATAAATTAATTTTTTATATTAGAAAATGGGATATCATATTAATATTAAAGATCTTACATGTATTTACTAACGTGAAAAATAATTTTTTTGAAATCCTGGAAGCAGACATTTGAAAGGATGGAGTTGTTCAGCTTATGTTTTAAAAATGTAGCTGAATGCAATATATACTCAACAAGCTCTAATTCTACTACCACTACCCTAGTCCAAGTTATATCTTTCTTCAGATCACTGTGAGGGAGCTTCCTAACTGGTTTTCTTATATGTACTCCAGACTATCTGCTGTCCACACAGCAACCAAAGCCATTTACTTCCCTGCTTAAAAATGGCTTCCCAATCCCCTTAGGATCATCAAGGCACTGGCTCTCCAACCCTATCTGTTGCCATTTCATCTACTGCTCACTAAAATGCTCCACAGGCTTGTTCTATTGACTCCTGTATCTTCCATGCTTCTTCCACCTTCTAAGTAAATGTAAGAGTCAAAGAGGAATCATATAGGAGACATAGTTCTCCTCCCCAAAAACAAACAATTCCATCATTACTACTGGATAAATTAAGTTCCTGACTTGCTAATTAAGCATCATTTTTTTTTACAATTTCTTTTATTAAAGCTCAATAATGCATATATGCATGCAAAACATGTCACTTTGCTATTCCTTAATGGGACAAAAAAGAAACTGAAACAAGAGGGAAGAACACAGGAATGAGAAAATTTGATGAGAACAGAGGACTGAAATAATTTTAGGGTAACTTTAATATTAACTATTCATCAAGGCTAATAATAAAATTAAGAATCAAGAGACTAACAGGGGCACCTGGGTGGCTCAGTGGGTTAAAGCCTCTGCCTTAGGCTCAGGTCATGCTCTCAGGGCCCTGGGATAGAGCCCCACATCAGGCTCTCTGCTCAGCAGGGAGCCTGCTTCCTCCCTCTCTCTCTGCCTACTTATGATTTCTCTCTCTGTCAAAAAAACAAAACAAAACACAACAGACTAACAAATTCATTATATATCTAAATGCCCTTTATTAAAAAGGTAAAACAAAACTGAACTTTAAGAACCACTTTGTTAACAGATGTGTATGGATGTGTACACCACTACATACAGAGAAAACTGAAGGAAAATTCTTATTTTTTGCAATTTTAGAGAAGGATGAAAATATATATCTGTTATATAAAATATAATAGAGTGAAATTGTTTCTAGGTAATCTATGGTTTGGGTGTACTGAGAAACAAGACATTAAAATTTCTAAGTCTCTTTTGTAGATTATCACTTTTCATTGCCAATCCCTACAATGTCGTTTTATCATTTCAAATACAAACTCCCTGGGAACCTTATTACTAGCTACCACCTTAGCTGTCATTAGTCTGTTGGCTTCCTAACTCTGTACCTTTAACTCAAACCTCTATCCTCACATATGAACATACTCAAGCTGTCTAAACCTAAACTCATTACTTTTCCTTCTTAAGACCTGATCTTCCTCCCAAGTGTTACTTTTATCAGTGAATGGTAGGATCATCTACCAAATTACCTACATTAGAGATATGGGAATCTTTCTTGACTCTCTCTTCTTTCTCACCCTCCATGTGTGAGCACTGGAAGGGTCCTGAGGAAAGCGTTTGTGAAAGCCTAACAGGCTGGAGGAGGTTGTTGGTGAGGGATTATATAAAGGTAGGAAAAATGTTACTGGAAGCTACAGGAAAATGAACTCCTGCTATGTAGTGGCATAAAGTATAGAAACACTAGCCTGTAGACAGTGGGAAATAAATAAAAAGTATTTCTAATGAACTAGTTCTGGAGATTTTTAGGACAAGTGCTGAACATGTCACCAAGACTCTTCTCATTGCCTGTGATACACTAGGAGAGAGATAAGCTACAGGGAAATTGTCAATTATAAAGAAGCTGCTGGGTCCAAAAATAAAACTGTTTCTCATTCACAGCCTTTTCAGGTACCAAACAATGCTGTAATTAACAGACTTTCAAGAAGAAAGGAAACACAAGACTGCCATGATAACATAGTGTGATTATAAAAACACTTGCTAAGACCTCCAGCTGTAAAGAGGCTTCACAGATCTTCCAAAGAAACACACTTTCTCAGGATCTTAGGAGTATGTCTCTCAGATGCTCAATATTAAGCAATAAAGATTGTTGAGTGCCATCCCTTAGTAACCACATAGGGAACCCAAGGTAGAAAGGGCTTATCCTTAAGAGATCTTTGGGTTTGACGTGTTTAATACAGTACATTCTAAATTATCCCATTTTTGTTTTTGTTTTTTTTTAATTACAACACCTGAACTAAAAATAAGCAGACCTTTGGAACCCCAAACTTCTTTGGGCAGGCAGCAGTTTGAAGAAAACTACTCAACTGCAAACATGAGCTACTTTTTATTTTAAAGGAAGGATGACCCAGATGAAGCAATCAAGAACCCAAATTATGAAGCCATGAGCCATTGGAAACAACTTCCTGGCAGTATGACAGAGCCCTAAATAAAGAATGTGCAACATGGACCTGGGGAGATTCACTAAATTGCTATGGACCAGTGACTACAATGCACCTTCTGTTTTACCCTCTTTTGAAAAGGTCATCTATAGCAGTTATCTTATGTCTAATGCCTAACCCACCACTGTATGTTGGGTATTTGAAGAATAGATAATTGGTCTCTTCAGTTCACAGGTCTTTGGATCAAATGCTCTTGAGCATTCAGGAGTTGTGTCCAAAGAGCCTCATTTATATCTGGACTTGACTTAGATGAAGAAACCTGGGATGTCAAGTTTATGACGTAACAAAATAAGATGGGTAATATTGCACGAGAGGTTAAGTGAATTCTGTATATAGGAGAAACATGGATTGTGTATTCAACAGACAGATTGTGATGGATCCTATTTTCCAAAGATGGTCACCAAATGTATCTAATCCCAAGTACTCATCTTACAATGTGACAGCGACACCCCATGCATATAGTAATGTAGATCTATTTCCCCATCCATTGAACTTGGATGAACCTCTATGACTGCCTCAACCAATTCAGGTCAGTAGAAGTGACTGCATAAGTTAGATCATAAAAAAGTCTTGCACATGCACCTTGCTCCATTATGAAACTCAATCTTGGAACTCAGCTACCATGTTTTGAGGAAGCAGGCAGGTCACACGAAGAAGCAGGCAGATCACACGGAGAGATCAGATACAAGTATTCTAGTCAACAATCCCAGCTGAAGTTCTAGCTGACATACAGCATCAAGCACCAGATGTGAGAGGAAACCTTTAAGTTGATTCAAGCCCCAGCCACTGTCTAACTGCAACCTCATCAGAGACCCAAAGTGAAACTGCCTAAGTATATCACAGTCAATCCTCTAAACTGTGGGAGATAAAAGTAAGTGTGGCTGTATTAAGCCAAATTTTGGTATGACTCACTACTAACAAGAGATAAGGGGCACAATATCCAACCAGACACTAAGTTCTTTCTACCCCCTAAATGACTCAAATTCATCAGGTTCTTTTTATCTCATTACCACCAGCCTATAACATTACCTAAAATATTTTATGCAACTGTTTCCTTAAACTTTTCCAAAGGGAAGAGAACATGTCTTTACCCCCAATATCTAGCACAGTGCTCGGTATATAGTAGACCTTTGACAAATGATGGCAAATGATCAATTACTGAAATTGCACAGTAAAAATTGGTACTAGTGATTTGATTACAAATTCAAGGAACCATATTTGGTTGGTAGATTGGAATAGCTTATTCTACTTACATTGCATAAGGCACCATAGCGAAGAATAGATAGCAAAGAATGTACATGACTTTCACTGGTAAAATATAACCTGGTACGGACATGACGTTCAGGAGACAGAACACCTCTGGAATACCTAAAGTTAGCAGCAGACAATGTTAGAACATAACCATCTAGTCAAACATTAAGTATTGAAATTATTTTGTAAAATGGAATTTAATCTTACTAGAAGTACAAAACTATAATGAATAAATCTATCCCTCTTCCAACCACAAGTGAGGAGTTATCTTTGTAGATATTCCTCTAACATGAAGATTAACTAGAACTAACTGGGATCTCTGAGATTAGTCAAAAAAGAATTAATATTAGTCAAATTCACTGAAAATAGGTCACTTTAGCTCCTCTAATAAAAATGACAAAGGTAGGGACGCCTGGGTGGCTCAGTGGGTTAAGCCGCTGCCTTCGGCTCGGGTCATGATCCCAGCATCCTGGGATCAAGTCCCGCATCGGGCTCTCTGCTAGTCAGGGAGCCTGCTTCTCCCCTCCCCTCTCTGCCTGCTTGTGTGATCTCTGTCTATCAAATAAATAAATAAAATCTTTAAAAAAAAATGACAAAGGTCATAACCCTAAAGAAGCCCACAGATATTTATCCTGCTGAATGGGATACACATATGATCCCATATGAAAGATGACACATGTTTCTTTTCATCTCAGTTCTTCCTCAATTTGGAGCCCTAAAGAACCTTGGTTGGAAGTTAATTGTTAGCAATACCTAGGTAATCCTTATCTCCACAGTGTACTAGTAACACATTCCTGATTTCTTCATAGGAACATTAGATTTGAAGTATGCAAAAACAGGTGCCTATAGTTTTACAATACCAGTACAGTCTCTTACACAGGGTGGAGTTTATTTACAGTGTCATCATCTTGCGTCCTCTGGAGGTCTGAGCGAATTTTTCTAACTAGAGGAGTACAGTAGCCTTTGGCAATCTCCAGTTTTTCAGCTTTAGTTATACCATATTCCTGAGTAGAAAATAATATCATTATTAGAAAAAGGGTATAATGACAAAGCGCTCTAACAAATGCACTGCTTATTTAAAACATCCTAGGTAAGAGACAAATATCTTTATTAAGCTTCTTTTTTGAACATTACAAATTTCTGAGTTTACATTTCTTGCAACTGCAAGTATACTATCCTGAAACTTCTAAGTATCCTGAAAGATTTTTTTGGTAGAACTGAAAAAGCAAGTAATTTCTGAAGAGGGGAGGATGAATGAATGAATGTAATCTTAACTGACCATAGTTCAACTCAATCATAAGGTTTTAAATGTAGAAACAATCCTAAAAGAAAGATGGACTAAGGACACAAATACTAAAGCACAGAACAACAGTCAATAAACCTATGAAAAGAAATATAAATGAAACCATGACATTTTGTTCATTCGAATGCCAAAGATTAAAAAGGCTAACAAATCATTTAAAAGCCTTTGGCTAATGGTTTGAAAGTGGTGAGCAAAAAATGTAATGTAATCATATTTAATGACTTCAATAATAATTATGAGCTAATCAAACTTACACTGAGGTTTTACAATATGAAGTGTTAAGAAAACATAATCATAATAATTCTACTAAAAATTACAGTTCAAAGAAACAGATTAGAAAATGACCTGATGTGTAAAGAGAAAAAGCTGTGATATGTGTGTAGATGGAAAAGAGGGAGAGGTAGAAAGCTGAAAGTGGAAAGAGAGGGACAGAGACAGAGAGGAGAGTGCAGAGAGGAGGCGGGAATAAACAGGCATACCCTCTCTCTCAAAGTTTATTCTAAGATACCTGAATTTAAAGACTACTTCCTGCTATCAGATACTTCCCAAATAGCAAAAATTCTATATGCATAACAAAACTGAGAACTGTCAAGTAAAGAAAAGGCTGACTGATTACAGATGGAAGGCCCATGAAAATAGAACTTCTTAGGTCCCTTTATCATAAACTAAAACTTGGTTGGTTCAACAGTCTTACCAACATAGATGACTATGAATGGAGTATGTGAAAAAGATATATATGTAATTGTGTATGTGTAAATAAAAGGAAAATATTCAAACTAAAAATCATTAGGTGAAATATTTTTGTGTTGTTAGCAAGGTATGAAGAGACAGATGATTTCACACTGTGTTTACCTGGAAAAAAAAAAACCACTAAAAGATTTCTGCAGCTACAGAAACAGTCTTGAGTATATGTAAAGACATGTGAAAAGAGAGTGAAAGAAATGAGGAGTCCAGATTCCCAAATACAAAAAAAAATTGGTTAAATAATTATCATACCGCTAGCCATTAGAAATAATGATGTACATATAGCTTTAATGATATGGAAAGAAGTTCTTGGTGCTAAGTGAAGGGAAAAAAATCAGGCAGTCAAAGAGTATGCTTTTTCTGATTCCATTTGTGCAAAAAATACGTTTGTTATATGTATGAGGAAAATTGTATCTTTGTGAATTTAAGAGAAAAATCCTTTAAGAATTTTCTAAAACATTAAAATGTTTTCCTCTAGCTGGTAATATCAAAGTGACTTCTACATTTTCTAATTTTATACAAATATATATTAATTTTCTAATAAAGAAATTTTTCCCTTTAACACACAGACATGTTTTGTTGATCTGCCACCACCAAGTAGGATGAAATAATTGTTAGATATCCCAGTTCTCAGGTGTAATTAGAACATTTCTGCCATAAACAGAACTAATTAAAATAGCAGATGAGGCTATCTGAAAGCTTATTATGTGGTTATATTGAATGAGTATCAATGGACTTCATATGGTAAATGCTATTTTAAACAATTCTCTGCACTTCATAATCCATAAATTACTAAACAAATTGTCTTCAAACTTTCATAAATGTGATCTCAGTTAAGAGAACCTTAATACCAAATGAGAGGTTCTTATCTACTGCCATAACATCATGACTATTTTAAAGCATCATTTTTAAGCCAGAACCTCTGTTTGATGAAAATTGAGACTTGTTAAAAAGTGGAAAGTTAATCCTATCAAAACAAAAATATTTATAATAATTAAATTGGTTTAACTTAAAATAAATAAAAGTAATAAACTGTGTTATATTTAAGCTTAGTTGTGATTAGAATTACATAATTCATACAGCATGGATTTAAGAATTAATCAATTCAATGTAAGCAGAGAAGTACATTTTTAGAGGCATAACACTTTGAGGTACACCATATACCCATTTTTCTTGCAAATAGTGATATTCTTTAAATCTAAATTAGCATATTCTAGACTAGTCAAAATTATATATTATTTGACTGAATCACAAGTCTCTAAGCTTGAAATAGTCTTTATTTCCTTGAGAATTAAGTAGGCAAAATTTTCATTTTTTTCCACTATAAACTACAGTTTCATCATAATTACCATAAAATACATTAATAACTTTGAGCTTGTTAAGTGACTGAAAATGCATGCATTTTGTCCATAGTTGTGGATTTAGGAAGGCTAACAAAGCAAAATAATATTTACTGGACTGAATTCAATACTCCATTAAAAAAGAAGAAATCCCAAGTTTCTGCCACAATAAGGAATATCAAACTAAAAATTTAGGGAGGTAAACCCAAAGCTGTCCTCTACTCAAGTTATAGTCTCAGAACTGCAGGAAAGCATATTAAAAAAACCCTCTGCTTTTAAAGTTATAACTTTTCCAAAATGTAATTATAGATTTATAAAAAATAAGACAGATTCTTATAAATTTGGGCAAAATGTTGTCTGAAGAATCCGGATTTGGATAAGTAATTTCTCTAAGAAAGAAATTTTGGAAATGTCTTCAAGTAAATTCTCAGACTGCTGAGATCTAACCTAACTGCATCCAAAGACAATTACTGTAATAAAGACTGAGAACAGTCTTTATGACAAATTATTTTAAAAGATATATATGATGCTTCAAATCCCCAACCCATCCTCATTTTTACTGATTCTTAGTACTTTGAAAAATTCATTATAAATATTTAAGCTACAAGGAGATGGTAAGAAGTTTCTTCCGTGATTTAAGCAATACACCTGAAATACCTAGATACATAGGAGAAATTAACATCTAAAACCCAATTAACACTTGAGTATCTTTTTAAGCCCAACTCTGAGAAACCAGCCTTCCATGCCCAATTCTAGAATGTTTAGTATACAGAACTGAGAGACACGAGGTTAAATAAGCCATGTAACAAAGTAGACATGATTATGCTAACAAATCATTTATGTAGTTAGCCACTGAGGTACTAAGTTTAGATATACTGAAAGCCTACTCTGAAGAATGCATATAGCCACCCTAAATATTTAAGACGGACTTACATTAACAGCTTACCTGTTAAAAAGCATACTTTTAAATAATCTTCACTGACGAAATGAGTATAACTAATATGCACTGAGCCTGGACTAATGTTAAAGCAATCCAAAACAATGAAAACTTCCAGTGCAAACTAATTATATGGTTAGCAGAATTAACAGCAACCATTCTGGGGCGCCAGGGCGGCTCATTCAGTTAAGCATCTGCCTTCAGCTCAGGTCATGATCTCAGGGTCCTAGGATTGACCTAGGATTGGGGTCCCTGCTTAGTGGGGAGTATGTTTCTTCCTTTCCTTGCCTCTCCCCCCTTGCTCATGTGCTCTCTTTCTCTCAAATGAATAAATAAAATCTTTTAAAATAAAACAAAACAAACAAGCAATCATTCTTGGAATACCTAATAAAAATTTGAATAAACTTTCTTTCTTGAATTTCAAAACAAAGATGACTCTGACTCAGTAACTTCAGTTATAATCAAACCAGTGTTAGCTCAATGACTGTCTATACACTGCAGCTAAAACGGAGGTATGCAGAATTTAGTGTGTTCACTCTGATGATAATCTTAAAATACCTTACCTGTCATAAAACTCTTTATTCTGTAAAATTAAATTTCTCTTTTGCATTTTTTTGAAAGATTTTTAAATCTATTTCAAAGAGAGAGAGAGAGAGAGAGAGTACATATGCCTGCAGGGAGGGGTGGGGGGAAGAGACAAGCAGACTCCCAGAGTCCAACATGGAACTTGATCCCAGAACCCTGAGATCATGACCTGAGTTAAATCCAGAGCTGGACGCTTCAAAGACCGAGCCACCCAGGTGCCCCTAAATTTCTCTTTTGCAGAATAAAAGCTCTCTTCCATTTAGTAAAACAGATTGTCAGATAACAATTCCCTGTTTGCTAAGTCAAACTTTAAATTTCCTAAAAGGCCCAAAGATATATTCTTGATATGTGACATATTTTTATCTTCTTTTTTAAGAATTCATTTTGCAAATCACTGGATCATACAATATACTTAAGACTGTCTATATTATAATCTGACCAAACAAGTAAGGCGTGTTCTCTCAGGCTGCAAGAATAAGCTAATCTTTAACATGTACACAAATAATTATAGGTAAGTTTTGTAGTGTCTGAATTCCCAGTTTTTAAAGTTTGTAGTTCTTCCTGAACTTTCTGTGAAAATTAAGGGACACTGATACTATTTTAACCATTTTCATATGTATTTTTAAGTAAGGCTACTTTTGTTCATATTTTTCAGGTATCCCATTTTTTCCTTCTATTTAACTTTGGTTCATAGGTGGAATATCTGATCTACTCCAATCTCTTCTTTATAATATCCAAATAATCTTTAGTCGTTGAGTAGAAAACAGGTCCCAAATTTAAGAAGAATTTAGGAGTACCAGGGTGGCTCAGTCAGGTGTCTGACTCTGGATTTCAGCTCAGGGAATCTGGAACCATCTTCTGTTATCATGTCCTGTATCTCACTTGTCTTGTCATTTGCCTCTTTATTATCAATGTGATTCTCTGCCTAATTACATTTCAATTATTTGAATTCTGGTTACACTCTTATTTTTATTCTCCTATATATGAAAAGACACATGACTTGCACCTTTCCAATAATACCTTACACCTTGACCTCCAAACAATTTTTTCAAGGGGCACCTGGGTGGCAATTAAGCGTGAACTCTTGATTTTGGCTCAGGTCATGATCTCAGGGTAGTGAGATGGAGCCCAGTGTCAAGCTCTGCATTGGGTGTAAAGCCTGCTTAAGATTCTCTCTCCCTCTGCCCCCTCCCCATTCTCTCAAAAAGAAATTTTTTTTTTCAAAATACTTGCACATAAAGTTTTTTTTTTTTTTCAAAATACTTGCACATAGTACATAATATGGAAGTATGTGGGTAGTGGGAGAAAAAGGTAGCTGTGGTCCTATGTAAATTTTGCAAGTCTTTTTAATTTATGTGCAAGTATTTTGAAAAAAAAAAGAAAACTTTTTTATTACATAAAAAGTAGTAATTAAACTATTAAACTATCACTGTAATTAAACTATTAGAAAATCAAGTAATAATTTAATACAATAAAAAGCTTAAAATATAAATTCATAATTACTTAATTTTCCTTTTAAAAGTTATGGCTTTTATAGAGAGATAAAAACCAACTATCTTTTCTCCAGTGACAGAAATTGTAAAAGAATCTACAGAACACTCTAAGGAAACTAATTCCTAGATTTACTTACCTGAGGGATAACAATATCTGCTAATGCCTTTGAAAGCCTGTATAATTCCATTGTATTTTCTAATTTCAAGGAACCATTATGCTGGACATCATATTTTATACAGTCATATATGTCAGGGATTTTACTAATGTCATATCTTCCATTCTTTGTTTTAAAGTCTTTCTCCAACTTGGACCATCTACGTAGCATAAGCTCTAATGTTTCACTATGGTAAAGCTGAATATCTAAAACAACATAACAGATTTAGCATATTAAACTTAGAATCAGGTTAAGGGAATATACTAAAAAGTTGATAATTAGAAACTTTTTTAGTGTCAGAGGTAAAAACTATTAAGAAAGTAGGGAATGTTATCATAGTTATATACCATTTGCAAGCATTTCTTTTGTAGACTTTCAAAGAGTAAATAATTAGCTTAGGACTTGGGTTAAAGAAAAGACCTTTCTTTATGTTACACACTTCAATAATCAGAAAAAAAAACATAACAGACCTCTTTAAGACTATTTACAATTCTAAATTTTAAGTACCATTCTTTCTTACTAGATTCACAGAACTAACATCAGAATAGACACCCTTTAGCAGAAAGGAACCTTAGAAATTAAATAGTTCAAAGGATTTATTTTTACCAGGAAGAATTCTAGATTTCAAAGTTGCTCAAGGTATAACAAAGCTAATCTCAGAGTTAGAGCCCAGATCATCTTCCCATGTTTGTTTCTTATAAGCTGCCTACTTGCTGCTTAACTATATGACAGTGCTATGGAATTAATCAAATAATAATATTTTATTATCTTTTTCATGTTATCATAGAGAAAAGAAACTGTAACCTAGCTATTATTCTTTTGCTGGATGTATGTTCACTCAGACCTACAACAATATGAGGCTTAATTTAAGATTGATGTATCTTGTTTTAAAATGTTTATTTAACTGGATAATAATTTTCACTTGTTTCATGTCCCAAGGAATACATAATATTTACCTGATGATTTGGGATCTTCCATTCGATGTCTGATTTGAGAAGTCAAACTTTGTATCAAGGAATAAACTTTGTCACAGGTCTTCACAGGATTTTTAATCAAATGCATTGATTTAATTAGAGAAATGCTTCCGGATGGAGTAAGCTACAAATGAAGAAAGTATAAATTTTACATCTAGTTATGACTAATGTTCAAGAGAATAATATACAAAATTTTCCAATACCTGGAGAATAATTCTATATCATAAATTATGATGACCCCCAAAATATAGTAATAAGATCAAGAAGGAAGTAAAAAATCACGGAATTTTATGTTAAAAAAATAGCAAAGATTAGTTATCATTAGATTACTCACAGAGAAAATTTAGCAGAAGTACTCTAACTTACAATGAAGTTTTATTCTAACTTACAGTGACAAACTGCTGACTCAGTATGGTTCTAAAACTATTCAACATATATTTATTTACATGCAATAACCCTAAAACTCTATTACTATCATTATCTTTTTTCCATATGAGTTTTTTAACAGAGGTTAAATGACGTGCCTAAGATCAAACCAATAGTAGGTCAAGAATGAGAGAAAAAAAGCAGGTGGTCTGGCTATAGAGCTTGTCCTTTTTTTTTTTAATCATTTGTTTATTTGTTAGAGAGAGAGAGAGAGCGAGCACAGGCAGACAGAGGTAGAGGGAGAAGCAGGCTCCCTGCCGAGCAAGGAGCCCGATATGGGACTCGATCCCAGGACGCTGGGATCGTGACCTGAGCCGAAGGCAGCCGCTTAACCAACTGGGCCACCGAGGCGTCCCCTAGAGCTTGTCCTCTTAATGACCATGCTAATGCTATTGTGATGAGATTTTCCTAAGTCAACGAAATCCGTTAATGACGACACAGTTTCAAATTCGTTTTTATATTTAGCATGGCAAGTTATTTTATCCCATTAAGAAAGTTTCTTTAAAGTACGTAAAGTGAATTTCACTTCTTTTTATTACGGACTAGATAGCTTGGATCAATCCAACCATTGAAGAAAAGTAAGAATTCTGGGCTAGCTTCTGTATTTCTGCTTTAAAGTATCTGAGAAATAGCAAGTAAGAAATTGTGGCAGCAAAACTCATAGGTCAGAGATCCAGAGAATGATCCTGGCACTTAGGTCTATTTTTATACCAGAGACATTTATTGAGTCTGAATAGATAGCAGAGAGGTGGAATAGAGCTTTACTAGCCTTATTAGGTTAAGGTGACCAAAATGCAGTCCAGTGTTCCCAAAAGTAGAACTCTGGCAAACTATGCATTTAAGGTTTGAAAAAGTAAAGATGAATTAGAAGCAAACCAATCTATGAACAAACTGCAGACCAGGTTCAAGTCAACTACTGGCTCTGAAAGATCTGTCTGAAATTGGATTAAGGCCATCCTAGATTGTTGTACCGACAGGTACATGGCAGGAACAAATTAAGAAAGCCATATAGGAAGATGATAATATACTCTTAATATACTCTTAAGCTAACTTTATTTCCACAAACAAATATGCATCCATTATTCAAGATATTCAGGCACAAAAGAAAACAGGACAATATGAATGCCAATAAGCATAATACACAATGGAAACAAAACCAAAGAGACTCAAAGTATTAGATTTATTAAAACTAAAAAATGGGGAAAACACTAATTTGTAAAGATACATGCATCTTATATCTATCACAGCATTACCTAAAATAGCCAAATAATGGAAGCAGCCCGACCAGATAAAGATGTGGTGTGTAAACACACACACAGGAATGTTATTCAACCATTCAACCATGAAAAAGAATAAGATCTTGCCATTTGCAACATGGACAGGTCTAAGGAGTATAGTGTTAAGTGAAATAAGTCCGAGAAAGACAAACACCATATGATTTCACACCTATGTGGAATTTAAGAAACAAAATAAATGAAGAAAAAAAGAACAAACCAAAACAACCACTCTTAAATAAAGAGAACAAACTGATGGTTACCAGAGGGGAGGTAGGTGGAAGATGGGTGAAATAGTGATGGACTAAGATGACACTTAATCATGAGGAGTACTGAGTAATGTGTAGAATGGTTGAATCTCTATATTGTATACCTGAAACTAATAAAACACTATTAACTATACTGGAATTAAAAAAGAAAACAAAGAGTAAAAAATTAAACAACACCTGAAAAATGAGGAAACTTCCTGTGTTCAAAAAGATAAAAGAAAACACTAAAAACAAAAAACTGCAAATGACTGAAAAGTGACAAATTCAATATTAAAATAGCAAAAGGAAATTTTAGAATTGAAATATACGCTAGTTAAATTAAAAGCACATAAAATACAGCCAAAGACAGATTTAGTATATTGGAAGACTGGTAAGAAAATTTTATTCATAATAAAGCACAGAGACCAAAGGATGAAAAAAAATTTTTTTAAAGGATAAGAGAAGAGAAATTTCTTAAAAACATGTATTTAGAGACCCAGAAGTTAAGAAATGCTACATTAAAAGACAAAAATCAAAACCAGAAAAACAACTTCCCAAAACTGAAGCCACAGATATAAGAATCCTAATCGACTACTAGCAGGATAAGTAAAAAAAAAAAAAAGCAATCTTGGGGTGCCTGGGTGGCTCAGTGGGTTAAAGCCTCTGCCTTGGGCTCGGGTCATGCTCTCAGGGTCCTGGGATCGAGCCCTGCATCGGGTTCTCTGCTCAGCGGGGAGCCTGCTTCCTCCTCTCTCTGCCTGCCTCTCTGCCTATTTGTAATCTGTCAAATAAATAAATAAATAAATAAAATTTTTATTTAAAAAAAGCAATCTAGGGGCACCTGGCTGGCTCAGCGGGTTAAAGCCTCTGCCTTTGGCTCAGGTCGTGATCTCAGGATCCTGGGATAGAGCCCCGAATCGGGCTCTCTGCTCAGCAGGGAGCCTGCTTCCTCCTCTCTCTCTGCCTGCCTCTGTGCCTACTTGTGATCTCTCTCTGTCAAATAAATAAATAAAATCCTAAAAAAAAAAAAGCAATCTACATCTAAACATACAACAGAATAACTGCTGAAAATCAAAGGCAAAAATGTTAAAAGTGGCTAGAAGGAGTTACTGAAGAATAAATAAATAAATAAATTGATTAAAAAAGATTATCTTCAAAGGTGTAACAGTAAGATCAACAACTGACTTCTTAAGGGAAATAATGAAAGCTACAAGATGGTCTAACAGTATCTTCAGTGCAATGAAAGAAAATAAATGTTATCCTGGAACTCTATACCCAGTGAAAATATCCTATAGAGTCAATTTGAGGGGCACCTGGGTGCCTCAGCTGGTTAAGCATTCAACTCTTGATTTCGGCTCAGGTCATGATCTCAAGGTTGTGAGACTGAGCCTCACGTCAGACCCTGCTGCTGGGCATGGAGCCTGCTTAGGATTCTCCCTCTTCCTCTGCCCTTCCCTCACCCTCCTTTTAGAAAAAAAAAAAAAAAAAAGGGCACCTGGGTGGCTCAGTGGGTTAAGCCTCTGCCTTCGGCTCAGGTCATGATCCCAGGGTCCTGGGATGGAGTCCCACATCGGACTCTCTGCTCTGCAGGGAGCCTGTTCCCCCTCTCTCTCTGCCTGCTTCTCTGCCTACTTGTGATCTCTCTCTCTGTCAAATAAATAATTTAAATAAATTTAAAGGGCAAATGAGAGGCGCCGGGTGGCTCAGTCAGTTAAGCCCCCAACTCAATTTCAGCTCTCTTCTTGATCTCAGGGTCCTGAGTTCAAGCCCCTCCACACCGAGTGTGGAGCCTACTAAAACAAAACACAACAAAAAAAACCAAAGGGGCGCCTGGGTGGCTCAGTGGGTTAAAGCCTCTGCCTTCGGCTCAGGTCATGATCTCAGGGTCCTGGGATCGCATCGGGCTCTCTGCTCAGCGGGGAGCCTGCTTCCCCCCCTCTCTCTGACTGCCTCTCTCCATACTTGTGATTTCTCTCTCTTTAAAAAAAAAACAAAAAACAAACAAACAAACAAAAAAACCAAAAAAGGGCAAATTAGGGGAGGAGTCAAGATGGCGGAGAAGTAGGAGGCTGAGACGACATCAGCCAGCAGGAGATCAGCTAGATAGCCTATCAAACCATTCCGAACACCTACAAATCCAACAGGAGATCGAAGAGAAGAAAAACAACAATTCTAGAAACAGAAAATCGACCACTTTCTGAAAGGTAGGACCAGCAGAGAAGTGAATCCAACGCGATGGGACGATAGACCCCAGGGGGAGGGGCCGGCTCCCGGCAAGCGGCGGAGCACAAAATCAGGACTTTTAAAAGTCTGCTCCACGGAGGGACATCACTCCAGAGGCTAAACTGGGGTGAAGACCTCACGGGGACAACGTGGACTCAGGTCCCACGGGGTCACAGAAGGATCGGGGGTGTCTGAGTGTCGCAGAGCTCACAGGTATTAGAGCGGGGAAGTTGGCTGCAGAGACAGAGCCAAGGTTTCCTAGTGCTCTGTGGCACTGGCTGGTGCTCTGTGCGAGGGGTCCCCACAAGATCCGGGGAGACTCCGACCCGGGAGAGCTCAGGGATCTACGGGATTCGGAGACTCCAGGTGGGACTCTGCCAGAGACAGAGACGCTTGGCGACAGGCTGGGTGAGCTCGGAGCACTCTCAGAAGGCAGTGAGACAGGACTGCTTACGCACGATTTTCTCTGAGCGCGGTCTGCGGGCGCGCGCGGTCTCCGGCGCAAATGTGGGCTGGGGAGACCTGAGGGATTAAACGCTTTTCTATGAAGGCACACTGAAGACTGGGGCCCCTAGCTCTCGGCTCCTCTGAACCGGAGATTGGGAGGCCGCCATTGTCATTCCC